>APFE030873118.1:0-13905 GCA_000404065.3 Pinus taeda
TATCTTAGCTTCTGTTAGCTTTTGTGAGGCTGACATTTTTTGCACTTGGTCTTGTAATTTTGATATATCATGTAGCATTTCTTCCTCTTCTTCATGAGTCATGCTATAGCTTTCAAGTTCCTTACTAGGTGTTTGCATTTTATTTCCTTAGGGCATCCGTTACCGATAATAATGCTCTACTAGCCCTTTGAATTCCTTCAAAATAAATTTTCAAACCAATCTTAAGCAAAATTTTAAAAGAATCTACACACCTTTTTTTTCTTTGTAGGAGCTCGATATTTCCTTTGATGTATCTCTGTACTTTCAAAACATCCAGTTCTGAAATTGCAACCTTTGGTAGCCCTTTGTGTCCTCTTTCCAATGTCACCAGTCTGATCCAAATTGGATTCTCCAAGGAAGAGTTATGCGAAATCTCCCACAATGACTTGATTATAGACTAGTTCAGTAGAGCGAACTTGTACGATGTGCCACGAGTTACTATTTCGACCTTTAGCTCTAAACAATATACAGAAGAAACTACATTCCATCCTATTTCTGTACCTTCTTACGAAATTTCAATACAATTCTTAGAGAAAAAGTTATGATGATTTTCCCCAGGTGACCTGTTTGGAATGTAATTCAGGAGTCTGCAAAAAAGACCAACTTCCTCAAATCATATCTCCGCAAATATAGCGCAAAAGGCTCTGAAATTCGGACTCGAGATTTAGCGCGATGTCTTCTCAAATGGGTGTTTGTTTCAACTTCTGAAACGTCGCAGAAACAAATTTATAGTAAAAATTCCACGATGACCTGTTTGGAGCAGCGAAACCCTAAAATCCAAAGCTCTGATACCAAATGTTATGAAACCAGCGTAAGAAAAGATAGGAAAGAGAGATCAACGCCTTAGAATTCAGCCTCTTCAAGGAGGAAACCTCCTTTACGTTACATAAATGAACAATTCTTGGATTATTCAAATGAAAAGACCTCCTCTCTATATATAGGAGTCTAAGGGGTCATAACATAATCAGAGCCTACATAACAATAATAATGTAAGGGCACAATAATAACAATAGTGGGCTTCTATGGGGCACAATAGTAACAATATGGGCACTACATGGGTACATCAATATAATAAGGGGTATAACTCAATATTAATGGGGTAATCACTAGTATTATAGGGACCCAACATCATTCCAAAATAATAAGTTTTTGTTTGGTTGTCCTTTAGATTCATGTAATACAAATGAAATAAAAGCAAGAAAAGATGATAATTCTATTAAGAGTAGTAGTGTAAAAGTGGGATAGCTAATTCGTGTGGATGAACATATGTCAGTAATAGCATTAGGGATGGGAATAGCGATTGGAATTGGAGGAGTAGTTGCTATCTTTTTGTTATGGGATAGAGCTAAATTGTGGCTGGTACTCCCAATGATGCCAAAGCCCTTTCTGGGGTGTATCGATTCCCTACATAATTAAATCTTGCTAAGCTCAAAGCTTCTAATGCATTATACCAAAAAAAAAGTATGTGGTATTAAAAATTCTCTCATCCTATATTGAGTATGAATATAAACATGTATAAATTGGTATGATGATTTAAAGTCTACAAAGCATTTATAAAGTGACACTTTTTTATTATTATAAATCTATGTATATTGTTTTTGTTTATTTTTAATCTATTTATACTATTTTATGTGCATGGTGCTCTATATAAATATAAGTGTACTAAACTTCTCATCTATATATTTTCTATAAGTGAATTTTTGGTCTTTGTTAAAAATACAAAATTAATTCTAGATATTCATTTTATGTACAATGATAGTAACTTGCGTTTATTTCTATTTATAATAGAATCATAGATCCATTTTATAAACTTATTTTTTAACTTTGAAAGATGTTTAAATTCTTTGAAGGAAGTGTGTGTGTGTATTCTAAATAAAAATTTAATTAAGTATATTAAATACTTAACAAAATCTCACACAAAATAGATTAGACTAAAAATGTGCTACTTTCTTTATTCTTTTATATCTTTTGTGGTGGAGGGTGAAGAATGGGGGGATTTCTTATGGAAGAGGAGCTAAAAACACTACAAAGATGCTATATATAATAAACCGCATAACATAAAATCATAAAGTTATCATGATCGCGTCAGTGCATTAAATACTTTCAGGATGCTAAAAAGAAACGTTCCATATCCTCCAAAACCCCCCACAAACTAGACCCCTCAAATGAGGTAAGAGGTTATTATATACAAGAAGGTTTAATAACCATTTGCATAATTGTCGTGTGAAATTATGGTGCATAGTTAAAAATAAATTTCTTTCGAAAACATTTGGTTTTTCCAAGATAGCTTAGAAATTTAGTCCTTCCTTGGATGCAACACCAAATGTTTAGACTTCTTGGATTTTGAAAAACTGTAAAATTTTCCTCCTTAAATCAACATTATACATAATTCTTCATCAAATTATTTTTGCCTAGATTTTTAATCTATTATAAGTAATTCCCCTCATCATGTAAATGAGAGTAACTAGTATCCATCGTATCAAATACATTTGGTATCCTCTCCAACTAGACAGTGGATAAATCTGAGAACATGTGATCGTCATGGTATGGTATTCGTTGCAAACATCATACTAATAAAAACTAAATATATATTAACTATAAACTAAATGGCTCTCCAGGTGAGATACCTAGACATTGTACAAACACTCATACAAGCGCACTTGTTCCATTAAGTCAGATGAGGCTCAAATATATAGGCTTTCACACTAACAAGATGGTTTCAACCACTCCCTAGATATTAGGATATGGGGTCTAAGATTAGAGTCTCAAACCTATCATCATCATAAAAATAATATAAGTTTAGCTTTCTCCATTACTTCCAACACTCCCCCTTAATGGAGAGAGGGTACTGAACAATAACATACGCCTGCTGATCTAGTCTCAGCTAGGCTTATAATTAAAACATGCAAAAACTTGATAACAGAGGTTTTCATTTTGGTATTTTTCCTTGTGATTCCATGCTTGTTCATCTTGAGTCGAGGCTTCATCTTCACTTTCCTCGCCATGAGATAGTAATGTATCTTCACCTCATTTCTTCCACAGTTATGGAAAGCTTGAATTCTTATTCTCGCCCTTCTCAAGATTATGACAGGCTGATAGGAGAATTTTCCCTCTCACTATTTCCGGTGTAAACCATATGAAAGTCAACTATGATGTATTCATCATTCATTGTTGTAACGTCTGCACACATAGAAATATTAATGAGATCATCACAATTTAAATTCTCTCTAGCTTTGTCTTCTTCTGCCACGTCTTTGCAATAAGCTTCATGTGGCTCGTCCAATTGATATTCAACACTTTGTTCCTCATTACACCCTTCTTGAAGATTAGCTCGTGTGTCTTCAATCTCAGGATCTTGCACAACAGGCTATGCCTCTTGATTTTCTTGGTCATCAATAGAACCACATTGTTTTTCTGAAATTTCTTTTGACTCAAACATACTACCCATGTTAATGCCAAATGCCCACATGAAAAAAACATCATTATTAGAATAAAAAATATCTTCAAATATAGACATGTTGTTAAAGTCCAGCTTATCTCACTTTATCTTGCTTCGAGATTTCTATTCAACTCCACACGGTCCTCTAACGAGCTCCAACAACCCCGTTACCATGCAGGTGGGAAACTTCTCCCTTTGGCAGCTCTTCAACTGTAGAACCTTGTAGACTGTGGCTTTTGTGCAACGCAAGTCTTGGTTCCCTCGGCTCTGGCGACAAGCAACAAAACGACCTCTCACAAGATGGAAACGCTAAATAGCTAATTATGATGTATGTAATTATCAATTTCAGATAACACATATTTATGAAAATGGGTTCAAATCAATAAGAACTTTTGCATTTTCATTGTGGCATATAATAACTTAGAAGAAATTTACCTGATTGGTTTTGGAATCTCCACAACCTGCAACTTGAGTTTCTCAAACAATAAGATTTCCAGGAGAAATCTGCTAAATTACACTGACAACAATACCGGATCGTTGCTATCAACAGTGATGGTGCCTCAATCGACATGTAGATCTGGGCATGCCGATTTCTCCTCCATTGATTTCACGCTATCTGGCAGTCTAACAATTCTGCAGGTGGAATGGATGTCCAGCTCCTCGCAACCTCCACGCACCTGCAATCCCATCTTCTTCTACTATAGTAGCCTCTCTCCCTCATACGATATACATCTCGGCGCTGTAGATTACACCCACAGACTACGCCAGCATATACAAGACTACGTGATTCAGGGACACCTTTTAAGCAAGAAGCATAGAAAACATGACTGCAGGGTTTATATGGCCACCTGAAATCCCAGCCTGCAATACACGATAACAAAAATAATTCCCCCAACAGCCCATGCAATACCAAAGGCTCCAATGCCAGCACACACATTCTTTTGGTTGGCTTGACCGATGATTGTACTCACTGTTATGTATACAAAAAAAAATGTAGCTACAAACTCAGTTATGATGGCCCTGTAGAAGGACCAGAGTAATAACTCGTTTAAGTCTAAAATCAGACCAAGAGACAGATCGACATACTCTGCTTTGCCTGCTCCTCCTTGCGGCCTCCGGGCAAGTCCGGCCTCCTACGATCTCTTCACAACAGAAGCAACCACACAACATAGTTTTTTTTTTGTTTTGTTCCACACGGTAAACACGATTTACCACGGTGGATTCACACCATCCAACCCTTCAGTCACTCTGTTCAACCCTTCAGTTGCGCCGAAATGTCAAAATAAAATGTAGGAAGTCCCACAGTGGGATAGACACAATGTTTCCTCCAAACCACGTGATGATTTCACCTGAGGCATGATGGGTAAATCCTTCACTCAGTATACAGGTTCCTCCATCCAGGTTCCTCTATCCTGTAGCTCTGATACCATGATAAAAACTGAATATATATTAACTATAAACTAAATGGCTCTCTAAATGAGATACCTGGAGAGTGTACAAACACTCATACAAGCCCACTTGTTCCATTGAGTCAGATGAGCCTCAAATATATAGGCTTTCACACTAACGGGATGGTTTCAACCACTCCCCAGATGTTAGGATATGAGGTCTAATATTAGAGTTTCAACCTATCATCATCATAAACATAATCTAAGTTTAGCTTTCTCCATTACTTCCAACACATACCAAGAGAGTGGTTGCCACAAATCTTCCGATTAAGATCTTGGAAGGTACCATTTACCCATCTCTCAACAACCTACACTTATTTCATTCTTTGATTTATTTTTGTTGCACTCTTTGAATCATTCTTTCTAATAATTATTCCACATCAATAACTCCAGCAAAGTCTTTCTAATAATTATCCCACATGAAAAATTCCAACCAAGTTTGGCGAGCTTAAAGCATTGTGTGCTCTTGTCTTCAGTGTCAATAAACTCCCGGGTTTTATTCTAGTGGAATTGGGCATGCTGCAAGCATTGTGAGCAGTTGACTTGAGCAACAATCAACTCTCAGGTTCTATTCCAGTGGAACTGGGCATGCTTGAAACATTACGAGCACTTGAATTGAGCGACCATCAACTCTAAGGTTCTATTCCAATGGAATTGGGCATGTTGTAGAAACTAGAGTCCCTAGCTCTCTAGATTACAACAATTTCTCTGGTTGTATACCACAGCAAGTGAGTAATATGACACAGCTGAGAGACCTCTCATTGTCTTGTGACAATATGAATATGATGGGTTCTATTCCTTCTGAAATATTCCATCTTCCCCTCAAAATTGTTTCTCTTTACCTTAGCTTAACCATATCTGAAGCCATATTTAATTTTACCTTCATGATCGAGTTACAGATAGGCAAGTGGGTAAGATGAAACAGCTCATACACCTCTCATTGTCTTGTGACAATATGAATATGATGGGTTCTATTCCTTCTGAAATATTCCAGCTTCCCCTCAAAATTGTTTCTCTTTACCTTAGCTTCACCATACCTAAATCCATAGTTAACTTTACGTTCTTGATCGAGTTATAGATATACGAAACTAGTTTCACCAACATACCCCACAAAATCACCAATTTCAGTAATTTGACAAGCTTAGATATTTCATTAAATAATGTAACTACTCACATATTTAAATTCATTGCTAATTTTACCAAGTTGAACAATTTGAAAGTTTCCGCTAACATGTTTATTGATAGTGGTCATGTAGATATTTCCAATCTTACCAAGTTGATCAAAATATACTTTTCTTTCAACAAGTTTATGAGCAATATTTCTATAGCCTTTGTAAATTTGATTCCATTGACTTCTTTAAAATTCTATGCAAACGAGTTATATCTTTCTCAAAACAATTTTAATAATAGCATTTCTATAACTTGTTTTGATTTGACTCAATTGACTCAGATATTTCAGAAAATAAATTCATTGCTAGCATCATTTCTATAAAAAAAAATAATTTGTCTCGGTTGGTTGACTTAGATCTTTCTGTAAACAATTTCATTGGTAACATCCCTATAGCTCTTGACATTTTCTCTTAGTTGACCAGCCTCGATCTTTATGAAAACAAGCTCACCGGTATCCCTATTAACCTTTCCAATTTGAATCAATTGACCTACCTAGATATTCCTAAAAAACAAGCTTACCTGTATCATCCATGTGACCCTTTCCAATTTCACTTAGTTGACCTCCTTAGATATCTCTCAAAACAAGTTCACTAGTAACATCCATGTGACCCTTTCTAATTTGAAGTGACTGACCTCCCTAGATCTTTGTCAAAATAGGCTCACTAGTAGCATCCATATAACCCTTTCCAATTTGACTCGGTTGACCTCCCTAGATCTTTCTCAAAATAGGCTCATCGATAGCATCCATGTAACCCTTTCCCTTCTGACTGAGTTGAACTCCCTAGTTCTCTTAAAAAATCACTTCATTGGTAGTATCACTATGGATTTTACCAATTTATGTCATATTGAATATATTTCCCTCTTAGAAAACAACTTGGAGGCATCAATTCCTACTAGAATTGGAAATTATACTTCTCTAATGGTTTTATCTGCTTATTCTAATAACCTCTCGGGGATGTTTCCTACATCTTTGGCCAAGTATACCCAACTTCAAATATTGTATTTATGAAAAAATGGATTCACAGGGGACCTTCCTCAATATTTTTCATTTTTCCATTACTTGAGTGCTTTGAGCCTTGGCTATAATAGTCTACATGGTTGTATTCCTTGGCACATCACAAATCTCACATATTTGCAAGTGTTAGATTTATCCAACAACTTATTCCATGGAAGAATACTAGTTCATCTTGAGAGGATCTATGGATTTGCAAATATACCAAATGATGGTTATATTGAAACATTTATGAATTTATAAATTAACATGAAAAGATATGAGTATACATTTTTATATTTGTCATCTCAAAACACTATACTTCATTTATATTGCAATAATATCACAAGAGAGATCCCTGCAAGCATATATAATATGAATTGTTTGCTACTAACAAAATTATCTCATATTCAATTGGAAGGGAAAATACATGCATCTTTTAGTAGGATATCCACTTTGGAAAAGTTGGACCTGTCAAAAAATATTTGGAGTGGATCAATCCCTGAAGAGCTCTCCATTCTACATGAGCTAGTTGTTTTGGATGTTTCATCAAACAATATTTGTGGGTGAATCCCAACAGGGACATATATTTCCACTTTCAATGTATCTTCATTCTAAAAGAATAAGTGTTTATTGGGTTGTCCTTTAGATTCATGTAATATAAATGAAAGACAAGCAAGAAAAGATGATATTGGTTGTAAGAGTAGTAATGTAAAAGTGGGATGGCTAAGTCATGTGGATAAAAATATGTCATTAATAGCATTAGGGATTGGAATTGGAGGAGTGGTTTCTATATTCAAGTTATGAGATAAAGCTAAATTATGGATGGTACTCCCAAAGATGCCAAAGCCCTTTTTTGGGCTGTATCAATTGCCTACATAGTTAAATCTTGCTAATATCAAAGCTTCTAATGCATTATACCAAAAATTAAAGTATGTGGTATTAAAAACATTCTCTCATCCTATATTGAGTATGAATATAAACATGTATAAATTGGTATGATGATTTGAAATCTATAAAGCATTTATAAAGTGACATTTTTTTATCATTATAAATCTATGTATATTGTTTTTGTTTTTTTTTAAATCTATTTATACTATTTTATGTGCATACTTATTTATATAAATATAAGTGTACTAATATTCTCATTTATCTATTTTCTATAAGTTAATTTTTGGCCTATGTTAAAAAAAAATTCTAGATATTTATTTTGTATACAATGATAGTAACTTAATTTTATTTCTATTTATAATAGAAACATAGATCCATTTTATAAAACTTATTTCTTGACTTTGAAAGGTGATTAAAATCATGTTGAGAATAGCAACAAGAAATGCTAAAAATAGCATTCATAATATTCAATTTTAATTTTTCCTTGAATTACAATTGAGAATTAAAATTCAAATTTAGTCCCACTAGCTGCTTGAAAAATAATTAATTAATTCATCTTGGATTAACTAGTTGGAGAATTTCAAGCTAGAAGTTTTTGTGAAGTCATGCAACAGTTATCCCTTAAATTAAGGAGATTATCCCTTAATTAAGGAGATAAGTTTGAGTTGTATTTGAGTTGTAATTAGTTAGCTCATCTAACTAAGTTAAGTCATGTTAAATTAGTTCCAAACAGATTGAGGAACTAATTGTCAGTTCCGTCAGTTAATGCATGCATGCATGCAACTAGTGTACTCCAAATAACTAAATATTCTCTCATAAATAACTCATGCATGTCAGTTCAAACAAAGACCCAGTTGAGATTAAAGATAGGGACATTGTACTATCAGTTGGAGGAATTTTCCTATAAAGAAAACTCATCCATGCAGAAGGAACAAGGTTCCTTGAGGATTGCGCAGTTTTACAGGGTGTGAGGTCAGTGAGAGTGATCAATGTTACACTTGGTAATAGTAGGATCACCCAAGAGAAACAACGCAAGGAAATATGAGGCTTGGAGCATAGAGGAGAAGGCTTGTGAGAAGCTTTGCTTGCCTGTGAGCATCCAGGAGGATTGTACTAAGAGCTAGCTAGCTGTGAGAGCTAAAGCTTTGTGTAATCTTGATGTATTTCCACCTTGTATGATAGTACATATAGTGGGGATTTTAGCTAAGGCTTTCCCCTGAGAATTCTTCTGTGTTTCATGTGCACTGATTTTTCTTCTAGTTATATGTGTTCTGCTTGATCTTTCTCAAATCTATTAAGCTTCCGCAAGTTTGATTGTAGAAGTAGATTAAGTATTTTTCTTTAGTTGTATTGCATAATCGGGTTAATCTACAGTGAGAATTTCTACATGGTATCAGAGAAAAGGTGATTGAAGCTGTGAATAGTATACTGAGAATGGAAGTTCAAAGTTTGAAGTTCTTGGTTGTAGGAGAATTCAGCCTAATAAAATCATTGTACTTTAGTAGACATAAGGGGTCTTGTGTTTTAAGGAAGTTAGGTTCCTAAATGTTGAATTAATGTAATTATTAAGGGTTTTGAGTGATTTTAATGAGAATAGGATTCAATTGGATATTGTGAGGCATAATTGTAAATGTTCTCGAATGTATGAGAACATGAGAGATTTAGGATAGTTGAGTGATAAGAGGTTTGAGAATTAATTGTAAAACTCAGATTAGGAGTCAGTTCATGAATTTATGGATTAGAGAGTAGTTTTAGGAATGAGAAAGAGATTTAGGAATTTTGTTGAGGAGTTTATGGATCTAAACCAGAAATTGGTTTTAGAATCCCTTTGTATAAATGAAAGCCTAAAAGGCATGATCAGAAGTTAGTCAGAGATTAGAAAGTTAGAGGTTAGATAGATAGGTGAGATAGGTTTGATTGTAGGCCTACGAGCAGAGTGTAAACCGAGGTCACTGATATTAGAGTATCAGGCCAGAGAGATAGACATGCCATGTGCATAATCCATGCTAACTATGGGTGTAAGAAGGGGTAACCCTGCATCATTTGGTATCAGAGCATAATTGTGATTGAAATAATTGATAGCAGAATAGAATAAGGGAATTCCTTAGAAAAGGTCTTAGAACGGAGTTGTGTTTTAAGATGTGCATGCAGGCAAGGGAGATTAGATTTTAATCTGATAAATAGTAGGCACATCGAGATGAAGTGCAGCAGAACTTGCAGATGCAAGAAAAAGAGGACAATCCATTCAAAGTACAGGTAAATGGTGGAACAAGATCATGAAGAGATCTTGAAGGTGAGATCATATGTTTTGTTTGATTTGATTTGAAGATTGGAGAATGTGTGGGTTTTATATTGATGCACAGGTAACAATATAAGGAGGTGAGGGGATTGCAGCGACCTAGAGCGAGGAGTGCTTAATGGGTTCCAAAGGAAAGAACTAGAGAGATGCTAAAAGACTCATCTCAGAGGAGAGAAACTTAGTAAAGCATATGTAGCAAGAAGGATACTTGTTACTGCAGAGGTAGTGTTGCAGCTCACAAAGGCAATTCCACAAAGGATGTGGGTAGAATTGCCAAGGTAATGAAGGAAGATGGTAAGATTTTCTAAGCGAAAGAAGAAGTGGTCAGAACCAAGTATTTCATGGTGATTGAAATACAAGAGGACAATTGTGTTCTTGAGAAGGTGCAGATGAGTTGAAACCTAAAGGAGCAGAGAAGAGTTCTCAAAGGAGGTTCTAGAGATAGAGAACCAAGGTCTTGCCAAAAGACCGAGTACAGAGGAAATCTTGGTGAGGTAAGTGGCAACACAGAAGACATGTTGTTGTAGAGGCTTTAATGCAGTGCATAGTAAGTGAGTGAGGAGCTCACAAAGATAGAGAAGAAGATGGCTACTGATAGTCATAGCAGAGGTTCTAAGGAATACCACAGTATAAGAAAGGTGAAGAAAGAGAATGCCAAGGCAAATGGCAAGAGGATGAGTCAAGAGGAGCTTGAAAAGGAGATTGCAGAGATGAAAGAACAAATCAATGTATTGATGATGATACTTGAGGAAAGTCAGAGACAAGGTTGGGTATTAAGGAAAAACCTAGTGAGTTGGCATAAATGACAAAGGAGGCTACAAAAGAAGAGAAGTCAACCGGTGAATATGCAATTAGCAGAAGAGCTGATGAAGCTTGAACAGGTACTGGGTGATCAATTGAGATTTGAAGAACTCAGAGAAGTTGAGTTGGAAATGGAAGTGTCCATTTGTGAACCAAAGCATGGTGAAGTTCCGGGTGAAGAAGAAGGAATTATTGATGATTTTTTGAACTATTGGACAAATGCAGACCAACAGGAAAATGTAAAACCTTGTATTGTTGAAACTAATAACTTTGATGTGATTATACGTTTTGCAGAGGATGGGCAATCTTTTGAAGTTGTCAAAAGGATGGAAGAGTATCTTTCAGAAGATAAAAACTATGAAGTAAAGAATGATGGAGAGTGTCTTGTGAATGAGGAAAGCAGTGAATTATTGCAGCAGAAAGAATTTAGTGATACATTAATGTGTGAGGATGTGACAACACAGGAATAATTTCTTGTGAAAGGAGATGAAATCCAGTCTAAAGAGCTGATATGTAAAGCAACAGTTGATACTGTTGAACCTTGTGATTTTCAAACTGATAATTTGTGTATAAATGTAGGAACCATATGTAATGATGAAGTACTTATGAAGTGTCACAGAGAACATGATTTGCTGGAGTATTTTCTAGGAAATTTAGAGTATGACAGTGTGATTGCAGAGGAAGGTGTTCATTATAGTGAACCAAGACAGAAAGACATCATTGAAGGAGATGGTGTGGAGGAGAGACTAGTTGACAGTCTCATGAATTATTTTGAGAATTCAAAATAGCGTACTGATATGATGACAAAGGAGAAAGAAATAGAGAAACAAATTGAATTGTTGCCAAAGGAAGATAAGGCACAAAAGCCTTATGTTTTTTATTTTAACAAGTGTTTTGTGAGTGCAGGTATAATTGCAGATGCTAGAGGAATTTTGGCACAAATGAGCAGCCAAATAAAGATGAAAAAAGAAGATTCTATGGAAGAATTCAATCCATGGAACAGAGATGTTAAATTGCTAGAGAGAATATTGAAAAGTCAGGATTCAGTGTAGACAAAGATAATCTTGATAGAGGATAAGGATGAAAAGGAGGCAATCAGAATAAGCAAAGAAAAAGTAAGAGTAAGAGATAGCATTCAACAACTTCAAGGAGAAGAACAATAGTTTGAAGAGTTAGTGGACAACAACAACAACTTGAAACAAAGAGAAAGAGGCAAAAGTAAGTGGCAAAGTATAGACCAGTCCAAGGATGTGCTGGAGATGGAGATTGAAGAATTATGGAAGCTAATGATGAAACAAGCCATAGGGAGGAAAATGAAAGCAGTAGGAAGCATGATCAATCAGAATTTGAACTTGACAAAGAAACGAAGATGAAACAGAAAATAGTAGACATACAACAACAACAAAAGAACAAGGCATTTAGGCAGTTACAAACTAAAGTTTGGGACCCTCGAGGCTTTCTATCAAATTATGAACACACATGATCAGGAGATCATGAAAATTTTCTACTTTGGGATTCTGATCCAGGAGAATTTAGCCCAATAACATCATTGTACTTTAGTAGACATATGGGGTCTTGTGTTTTAAGGAAGTTGGGTTCCTAAATGTTGAATTAATGTAATTATTAAGGGTTTTGGGTGATTTTAATGAGAATAGGATTTAGTTTATGAGAGATTTTTCGGCGAAAATCACATGAGAAACCATTTGTCGACGCATTTCGAACCAACTAGTGTGGTTCATCGTCAGGACAAGTTGAAGAAACAGATCCAGCTTAGCATGTTAAATAGTCTGAGCAGAGACTCCAACGGCTAAAATTGATTAACGGCTAATTTTTGACTTTAGGACCCAGGTCAAATTTTAATTTATTAATTTATTATTATTATTAATATTTATGGAAATAAGTTAAATTAGGTAAAAAAGTTAAATTAGATCTTTTCTTCGAGCATCTCAACAATCAATCCTCAGCCATTAAGTTCACTAAGAAGCAGGAAGTTGATGGTTGCCTCCCTTTCCTTGATATTCTTATTTCTAAGAATAGTGACGGGTCTCTTGCCCACCAAGTTTTTTAAAAGAAAACACATATAGAGCAGTATCTTCATGCCAGTTCCCACCATTTCCCAGCTAAAAAGATGGGTGTTCTCAATACCCTTGCTATTCGGGCCCTAAGGATGTCGGATAAGAAGAGTTTTGAGAAAGAAAAATCCCATCTCCTTGATGTCTCCGTGGAGAATGGCTATAGTAGATGCTTGGGTTAGAAGGCTCTCCTTAAAGCCACCAAGAATTCTCTGTCTAAAAGGGAACCGAAGGAACGGATTCCAGGAGTCCATCTTCCATTTGTTCAGGGGACCACTGATAAGATTGCAAGGATTCTCAAGATGCATAGTGTCCCTATGACCTTTAGGCCCCTTAACACCATTCGTTCGTCCCTCAGATCAGTAAAGGATCATATCGACCCCAAGGATATGAAAGGGGTTTATAGTATCCCCTGATCCTGTGGGACCCCCTATATTGGTGAGACTGGTCGCTCCATTAATCAAAGGATTAGTGAGCATGCAGCTGACCTTAAGCATAGAAGAGCTAAGACCTCTGCTTTAGTTGAACATGTAGAAAAAACCAATCATCATGTTTGCATTGAGGCGGCTAGTGTTCTTGCTAAGGTTTCACACTTCCATCATCGGAAATTTAGGGAAGCTCTTGAGATTGAAAAGAGACCAAGCAATCTCAATAGAGAGAATGGCTGGAAAATCAGTAGGTGCTGGATTCCAACACTCTCTTCTTAGTCATTTGTTCGGCCCCCTCCTCGTTTTTTGGGCTCTTATTATATATTT
>APFE030873118.1:17000-28398 GCA_000404065.3 Pinus taeda
TAATAATAGTAATAGTAATATATTTAATAATAATTATAATAATATGAAGGTAGAGATTAACAACGATAATAAGTTATTAAATTGTGATAGTAATAATCATAGTTCCATTGGTATTATTAATAATTCTAGCAAAGGTAATAATAAGATATTGAATTTTGATATTGGTAATCATAGTAATAATAGTATTAATAACCTTCACCCTTATAATAACAGGGTGACCAATCTTTCTAGTTTCTCCTTTCCCCCTTCTATTTTTAAAGTTTTGGGTAAAGGGTTGAATTTTGCCTTAGCCCCTAAGAAGATCCCTGTGGATGATATCATTTGTGACATAGAGTTTGGGATCAGAGGTTTACCTGATAGGATCAAGGATACTATTAGGCAAGACTGTGCGGTTGTCTTGAGAAAGGCAAAGCCCCCTAAGAGCAATCTTAGCAAGGAAGAATCATTAACTCTCAGATCCTTAAACCAGAACAAAGATATCATTGTTCTAAAGGCATACAAGGGTGATGCTGCCATCATCCTTGATAGGGTTGATTACCGCAACAAAATGTTAGATCATCTTCATAATAGTGGTAGCTACAAAAAGCTTCCCAAGAATCCTTTGAAGAAGGTTGCTAGGAATGTGGCTCTTGTCATTAAATCCATTAACTCAATGAGTTCCCTGCACCATAAACTCATTGAGAGCAACCCTATCACTCCTAGAATCTATGGTCTCCCTAAAATTCATAAGGAAGGGGCTCCCTTAAGGCCCATTGTCAACACCATTGGAGGTCCTACCTACCTTCTTGCTAAGTTTCTTGCATTAAAGCTTAAGCCCTTAGTTGGTCATACGGAGTCCTTCGTTAAAGACTCTGCTTCCTTGATTGATGAAATCAAGGACTTTAAGCTTGACCCTGGGGACATTCTTGTTAGCTTTGATGTAGTTTCCCTATTCACTTGCATCACTATTAAGGAGGCCATGGAGGTGATCAACTGCCTAACTAACCTTGACATTGCCAGGTTAGTGGAGATCTGCCTCACTTCCACCTTTTTTAGTTTTGAGTGAGAGTTCTTCGAGCAAACCTGTGGGGTCGCCATGGGCTCCCCCCTATCTCCTGTTGTTGCTAACTTCATAAGTTTTAGGCTGCTTTGACATGTTTGGTTTTCCTAATGCTGGAGTACTGGTTCCCTGTTCTTTTTCCTGTGGTGGTTTTGTAGGGGGTGCACTAGTTTTCTATGAGTGCCTTTGAGAAGTCTCTGCTGTAGAGGAATTAGTTCTTGGTGTTGGCTTTTGAGCAATTCCAACTGGTACCTATTCACAAGAGTCCAGGTCAAGTCTCTTTTCTAGGTCTTTCATCACATTCTCTACATTGACCTGATCACTCTCCATCTCAACTAGAGTTCCTTCCCTCCATTCATCCATATTTGCATATTGCTCTATTTCAGGGATTTTGTGATGAAAATATGGTGATAAATTATGTTTTATTCTCCTATTGCAAATGAAACCTTGTGGATCATATCTCCAAATAAAACTTTTATTTAATCTCATATGTTCTAGGATTTCTTCTGCTTCTTTGTTGCAAACAAATGGGCCTAAGCGATCTTTAATTCTCAACTGTGCTTTATTCTTGGCCATAGTAAAGTGAATCTGATCAGATTTTATCATTTTCCTATAATATTCCAATGTGAATAACCTCAAAGGAACATATTTTGGTAGTTTGAATGGAGGAAGTTCACAACCATATATTCTGATCTCTGTGTGATTCTGGTATAAGTACCAGTCACCTATTTTGTACTGCTTGGATAGCTGAAGGATGTTGAAAATAATACTGAGAGGGTGGGGGGGTGAATCAATATTATCAAATCAATATAACTTTTTCATTTCCATATTCAGATTCATATACACTACTTCGATTAAGGCAAATCGCGTGTATACGCAACTGTGTGTAATGCAACAACCGTATATCTAGTAAACTTATAATTCAGTTAGTTACTTCTTTAATGAGTGCATCAGAACATTATTAACCATATGAACAGTAAACAGGAGCAGTAAAGCAGAACAGATCATCACACATAAGCAACACACATGAACACCAAGATGTAAGGTGGAAACCCAATGTGGGTGAAAAACACCTGTTGCAATCCGTCTCTATCTTCTTTTAATAAGAAACTTCCTTTTACAATATTCATGTATTGGTGCAGTCTTATACCAGTACACAGGCTTCTACCTACAGAAGGCTACAACCTTCTCTCGTTCTCCAGTTTCTCCTGGAAGGGAGCTACAACCCCCTTAGCTCTTGTACTAGCCGATCCATTTACTAGTACGTAGGCGTCGGCCTACTGAAGGCTCCGACCTTCACTCATTTTCCAACTGCTCCTGGAAGGGAGCTACAACCCCCTGGCTCTTATACTAGCCAATGTTTTTACCAGTACATAGGCGTCAGCCTATAGAACTCTATGATCTTCTCTCTTCCTCCAGGGACCATGTTTCATAAATTTTCATACTGGATACTCCTGAAGCACAACACCATAATCTAAAGGCCACGTTTCATCCAATTTTCATACTGGACCCATCAACAACATTGAAGCACAAAATTAATCATCACTACAATACACCCATCAACTACACCTGCATCATCAATCTCTGAATCACCCAATACTAAAACACTGAAACCTTGTCAACAACATAGTCACCAGAACACAGAACAGACAACAGAACTCTGCAACAATAACTAGATCCAACTGCAACTTCAAATATCATATCTGATAATGTATACCCTACTATGATGAACCAAAACAGTGTACATACACATTTTCACCAAAGCCAACCCGTGTACAGATCTGCAAATATTTACTCATAACTTTGCAGCTGTTACAGGCATTAGTCATACCCAGATCATAACATTCATACAATAAAATTTGCGTCAATAATTTAGATCTATTTTATCCAGAATCAAACCATATAATGATAAACATTCCAAGCCTTAATATCTCGATCCATCGTTCATCATCATCCACATGAGTGCATCCTTGGTTCAGATCAGGTAAAGCATCACAAACCCATAACCAGCATATCACATATTCATCACTTCCTCACTTGCACACCTTGGCCTAATGATCTTCTCCTTATATAGGTTTATGCTTCTCTCATTACCATGGTCCAAAACCATGTAGAACCAATACCTTGGACCCAATACCTGGGGTCAACACTTCGGACCAAATACCATGGACCAATACCAAAATACCATGGACCAAATACCACAGACCAAAAATTAGTTTTGCGACATGTACGCACCTTTCCTTCTGTGAACCTGTATGTGTATGTATACGCGTCTTCTGTTCTGATCATCCACATGTATACACACTTTCGTCAAGGTTAACCTGCGTATACCTCTCCCTTGACCTACTATACTATGATCTGTCATCTGATTGAGTTGCCACCTGTATCATACCTCTAAGTGAGTTGCCATCAAGGACAACACCTGTATCATAATGCCAACAATTTCTTTTGATTTCATCACTAATCCTAGGAGGAGGACTTCCTGTTAGCATGGTGGTCACTGGGTGGACAAACTGGTCAATGAATTCATTGTATGAATAGGGACAAGCAAATGAATAGTGGAAGATAGAAGTCCAAAAAATGACTGATATGGGATTACCCTTTGTATCATGTTTATTTACAGAGAATGGGAACTTGTCGGACTGATAGTAAAGGAAAAGGTGATATATGAATGTGGAATACTTGAATACTTTTTCATTTTCTAGCCTCATGAACTGGTCATGGATTTTCTGAGCAATGAATGCAACATAGTTATACTTGACAGTAGGAGTTTGACCAGGGGTAAAAATGGACATTAAAACTAGGGTCAATTATGAAGAGAACAGTCTGATTGGGGGACCTTACTGCTCTGAGGTTGGGATTATAATTGGCGTGGCACTGATGGATAATGTCAGGGAAAATGCGCATAGTGGGGAGCATGTACATTGGGAGATTGGATTCCCAAAGTCCTATGGTATCATAGCCATTCATGTAATTGTCCTGACATTGGCAAAATACTTTCAAGTGGTATTTGTTGGTATCCATGTCTTTTATTTGAAAATCTTTATCTGCTAGGGGCAAATAATCCAAATCACAGTGAGGGTTAGTGATAGGTGTTACATTGAGCGCTACAGGGGTTTCCATTCTGGTTCTTGTGGATTCAAATAAGAAACTAGGGTTTTTAAGTGGAATTGGTTAAAACAAAGGGTCTGGGGAGTCTTGAATTCCAAATTTAGCAACTGAATTATAATGAAATTTAGCTTCTTCCAATTAATTATAGAGGATAGCAAGTATTCACAGGGCTTCTGGATGAAAATTGGTAAATACCTATTTTTGGTGACGGGCAATGGATTGCAGGTCACAGGGTCCAAATGGCAGACTCGGAGCGGTGTCGAACTATAAGTTTTAGGGTGGCAGATGGTTGAATGTACGAGCTGGTTGACTCTAGCGTTCAGGTTGCATGCATGCTTTTTTCGGAAATAAGGACGAAAAATTGATTAACTTTGTTTTTTATGCAAAGTCAAAGCTTTTGGCGGGTTGGGGATTTGGACAGATGACGTCAGCAGGGAAGTGATTTAATGTTTTGTCGTTAGCGGGAGGTGGTAAGCAGTTTCATCACATTGCTAGTGGAGGGGAGGTGGTATTTGGGGCCCGACTGCATGATTCCACACACTAAGTGACACGTAGCGATGGCACTGTTCACAAAACCGCTCGCCATCGCGTGCTAAATGTCGACCACGAAGCTCGTACGATATGCGCGATGACCATTGGATCTGGGGGATCTGATCGGATAGCTGTCGGGGAGTCCAAATGACTAGTGTTTAATGGTGGGGGCCCGACAGTAATTAAAAGCTTTTAATTGCATCGGGGGCGATGTGATTGGTCGAAGTTGTTAATTAATCGTGAGGATTAATTAAATCTTTTGTTA
Organism: Pinus taeda; assembly: GCA_000404065.3. NCBI lineage: Eukaryota > Viridiplantae > Streptophyta > Pinopsida > Pinales > Pinaceae > Pinus > Pinus taeda. The sequence continues at coordinate 21,947 of APFE030873118.1, forward strand.
GCATGGTGGGGGTCGAGATTCTTAATTAATCACAGATTGACTAATTAATCCCATTTATTTCTTTATTATGGTTATATTTAACCGAGGGGCGGGATATGTAAAATTTGGGGTTTTTTGTGTATTTATAATAATACGGGAATGGGTAACGTTTATATAGGGGAATTATATAATAACATGAATTAGTAGTTAATATGATTTTGTGAAATGCGCACTAAGATAAAATGTTTCTAAAAGTCTGTTTCATCATATAACATTTACAACTTAGGATAAATGAATATGAGGGTTTTTATGGAAAGTGTTTTATTTTCCCTAAGTAAAATAGGAATTTACTTAGGAAAAAATTTGTTAGGGAAATGAATAACTTATGAAAAGGGGTTTGATTATTGGTAAAGGGGCTTAAGTGCTTAAGGTATTATAAATTATTGGGCTGAGGGTCTGGTCCCTCCAAAAGTCAGAGAAATGCTCTGAGCCCCTCTAACTTGATAGATACCTTGGCACTTAGGGGAAATTAGTGAAAATTGAGGGCAAAAGAGTAGGGAGGTTAATTATTTTTTACTTTGCTTGTTTGATGTGCCTTCCATGTGATGCATGCCTTTGCCTTGTGATGAAAGTAAAAGATTTACACATTTAGACTTATCATTCACCACATATTATTCTGTAACCATCATCTACATAGCCTGCCTACTTAACCTAGCATTTTCACTTCTTTATTAGGGTGCACTTAGACTGGCAAACCCTTATCAAACTTTCTTTTCTTTTACATGGTGATATCTATCTAAATTTACACTTATTACATCCAAGGGCTTAGATTAAACTATTGAGCTCCTTTTATTCACTCTACCTATCTACTTATCTGCCAAGATTACACTGTTTGGTTGGATCTTTGTTCTCTACTTCTAAAACATGAAATTGAAAATATGAACTAGTCAAGCTTAAACTGTTTGACTATTCATGCATTGTGGCATAGGTGACAACTTGCACACAAATTTTTATTATACAAAAGTAAAAAGTAGTGGGATTTAAACTTGCACACTTTCCTGGGCTTTTCTTTTTGTTGTGGTTCATTTTCTTTTATTTTTTGACCACTTTTTATTCTTTTCACCCTTTGATTTTACAAATATGGAAAACATTTGCAGCAAGTAAAGGTATGAACATATTTCAAAGCTAAACAAAGTCAATCGTGATATATGACACCTATTGGTATAGGGGCATAACATCACCCTCGCCACACACTTCTTCCATTCAGCCAACTATTGTGCATTAGTTGAACCTAGCTTTGGGATTTCTTGATCAATGAAATCCTTCAAGTCATTGTCTTCTAATACAACCTCCATGCGATCTTTCCATGCTATGTAATTCGAGCTGCTTTCCAAGGCATGCTCGAGTCTCAGGCCATAGAACGCCATTGACCAACCTTGAAGTATGAGATGAATTCGATTGATGCAAGGTTACCCCTGCTTACACCCATAGTTAGCATGGATTATGCACATGACTTGTCTGTCTCTCTGGTTTGATGTTCTAATATCAGTGGCCTCGATTTACACTCTGCCTATAGGCTTACAATCAAACCTATCTCACCTATCTATCTAACCTCTAACTTTATAATCTCTAACTAACTTCTGATCATGCCTTTTAGGCTTTCATTTATACAAAGGGATTCTGAAACCAATTTCTGGTTTAGATCCATAAACTCCTCAACAAAATTCCTAAATCTCTTCCTCATTCCTAAAACTCCACTCTAAACCATAAATTCATGAACTTACTCCTAATCTGAGTTTTACAATTAAGTCTCAAACCTCTCATCACTCAACTATCCTAAACCTCTCATGTTCTCCTACATGCAAGAACATTTACAATTATGCCTCACAATATTCAATTAAATCCTATTCTATTGTAGAGTTGAGGCTTCTGTGATCCATATCAAGTTTATGAGAGATTTTTCGATGAAAATCACATGAGAAACCATTTGTCAGCGCGTTTCGAACCAACTAGTGTGGTTCATCGTCAGGACAAGTTGAAGAAATAGATCCAGCTTAGCATGTTAAATAGTCTGAGAAGAGACTCCAATGGCTAAAATTGATTAACGGCTAATTTTTGACTTTAGGACCCACGTCAAATTTTTATTTATTATTTATATATTATTATTATTATTATGATCTTATTATTTTATTTATGGAAATAAGTTAAATTAGGTAAAAATATATATAAATAAATAAAATAAATTAATGATTAGTTTTAAAAAATAATTTATTTATTTATTTAAATTATATATATATATATATATATATATATATATATAATATATATATATATATATATTATTATATATATATATAATATATATATATTATTATAAATAATAATATTAGGTTGTTAAGAAAAAGTTAGGATTAATAAAAATATATAAATAAATACCATAATTTTAATGGTTAGTTTAAAAAGTTAATTTATTTGTTATTAAATTATTTATTAATTATATTAACATTATACTTATACATATACATATATATATATATATATATATTAATATACTAAATTAAAATAATAAAAAATAAATAAAAATAAAAATAAAAATATATATATAAATATATAATAAGAGCCCAAAAAACGAGGAGGGGGCCGAACAAACGACTAAGAAGAGAGTGCTAGAATCCAGCATCTACTGATTTTCCAGCCATCCTCTCTATTGAGATTGCTTGGTCTCTTTTCAATCTCAAGAGCTTCCCTAAATTTTCGATGATGGAAGTGCGAAACCTTAGCAATAACACTAGCCGCCTCAACACAAACATGATAATTGGTTTTTTCTACATGTTCAACTAAAGCAGAGGTCTTAGCTCTTCTATGCTTAAGGTTAGCTGTGTGCTCACTAATCCTTTGATTAATGGAGTGACCAGTCTCACCAATATAGGGGGTCCCACAGGAGCAGGGGATAATATAAACCCCTTTCATATCCTTGGGGTCGATAGGATCCTTTACTGATCTGAGGGACGAACGAATGGTGTTAAGGGCCCTAAAGGTCACAAGGACACTATACATCTTGAGAATCCTTGCAATCTTATCATTGGTCCCCTGAACAAACGGAAGATGGACTCTTGGAATCCGTTCCTTCGGTTCCCTTTTAGACAGAGAATTCTTGGTGGCTTTAAGGAAAGCCTTCTGACCCAAGTATCTACTATAACCATTCTCCATGAAGACATCAAGGAGATGGGATTTTTCTTTCTCAAAACTCTTCTTATCCGAGATCCTTAGGGCCCGAGTAGCAAGGGTATTGAGAACACCCATCTTTTGAGCTAGGAAATGGTGGGAACTGGCATGAAGATACTGCTCTATATGCATTTTCTTCTGAAAAACTTGGTGGGTGAGGGAACCATCACTATTCTTAGAAATAAGAATATCAAGGAAAGGGAGGCAACCATCAACTTCCTGCTCCTTAGTGAACTTAATGGCTGAGGATTGATTGTTGAGATGCTCAAAGAAAAGATCTAATTCTTCTTGGCCATGAGACTAAATGACATTGGTGTCATCCACATACCTTTTCCAGAGCTTTGGCAACAACCGGGAAGAACTTAGAGCCTTGGACTCAAAATCTTCCATAAAAAGATTAGCAACAATAGGAGATAGGGGGGAGCCCATGGTGACCCCACAGGTTTGCTCGAAGAACTCTCCCTCAAAACTAAAAAAGGTGGAAGTGAGGCAGATCTCCACTAACCTGGCAGTGTCAGGGTTAGTTAGGCGGTTGATCACCTCCATGGCCTCCTTAATAGGGATGCAAGTGAATAGGGAAACTAAATCAAAGATAACAAGAATGTCCCCAGGGTCAAGCTTAAAGTCCTTGAGTTCATCAATAAAGGAAGCAGAGTCTTTAACGAAGGACTCTGTATGACCAACTAAGGGCTTAAGCTTTAACGCAATAAACTTAGCAAGAAGGTAGTTAGGACCTCCAATGGTGTTGACAATGGGCCTTAAGGGAGCCCCTTCCTTATGAATTTTGGGGAGACCATAGATTCTAGGAGTGATAGGGTTGTTCTCAATGAGTTTATGGTGCAGGGAACTCATTGAGTTAATCGATTTAATGGCAAGAGCCACATTCCTAGCAACCTTCTTCAAAGGATTCTTGGGAAGCTTTTTGTAGCTACCACTATTATGAAGATGATCTAACATTTTGCTGCAGTAATCAACCCTATCAAGGATGACGACAGCACCACCCTTGTCTGCCTTTAGAACAATGATATCTTTGTCCTGGTTTAAGGATCTGAGAGCTGATGATTCTTCCTTGCTAAGGTTGCTCTTAGGGGGCTTAGCCTTTCTCAAGACAACCGCACAGTCTTGCCTAATAGTATCCTTGATCCTATCAGGTAAACCTCTGATCCCAAACTCTATGTCACAAATGATATCATCCACAGGGATCTTCTTAGGGGCTAAGGAAAAATTCATCCCTTTACCCAAAACTTTAAAAATAGAAGGGGGAAAGGAGAACTAGAAAGATTGATCACCCTGTTATTAGAAGGGTGAAGGTTATTAATACTATTAGTACTATGATTATTACTATCACATTTAATAACTTATTATAGTTGTTAATCTCTCCTTCATATTATTATAATTTTATATAATATATACTATTATTATATTATTATTATTATTATTATTGTTGATACACTTATGTTTATTATTATTATCAATAATGCTATTATTATTAAATTAATATTATATTATTATAATTACTCTCATTAATAACCTTATTAATATTATAATTAATATTAATATTAATATTATATTAATATTTATGATTTTATATTATTAATATATTAATATTATTATTTTTTATTATATTATTAATAAATTGTTAATATTATTATTAAAACAATTATGATTAACATTATTATTAACCATGTTATATTAAATAATTCGTATTAAAATTAATATTAATATCATTACCTGCCAATTTATTGCACGGAGAATAAACAACAGGGCGAGGAGAAGGGACTGAACCTTCGCTGACCACACCAACGCAGCCTGCCATACCGACTCCTGGCTCAGAGGAACTGCTACGAACCGAGGAAGCGGAGCTGTTAGGCGAAACCGTAGTTTGAACCGCCAGATCTAAAACGCTCCACACTGGTTTGGACACTGAAGATGGAAGCGACTCACCGAAAGCCAGGTTGCTGTCAACCAGATCAAAGCTAGGAACAACAATGCGTTCTGGAGGGCCGACGACAGGAGAAGAGCACGCAATACCCTCGCAGGCATCGGGATTGCTCACCTGAGAAGCCAATAGATCAAAGACTAGAACAGCACTGCGTTCTAGAGGGCTGACGACAGGAGAAGAGCACGCAATACCCTCGCAGGCATCAGGATTGCTCACCTGAGAAGCCAACTCAAAACCGCAAGGGGCACGGGCAGCTCTGTCTTCTTTTGCGCAGAGGTGACACCTTTCAATGCTCTCCGGTGCAATAGAACCCAATACAGATGAATGAAGATCTGAAGAGATTGGATCGGATCCATCAATAACCCCAGAGAGATATCCCTCCACGTCGGTACCGGGATCATTCACCTGAGAAGACAACTCAGATACGCAAGGTGCAAGGGGAGATCTACTTCCTCCTGCGCAGAGATGACAACGGTCGATGTTCTCCGGTAAACTAGAAACCAATACAGATAAACGCAGATCCAAAGACACTGGATCGGTTCCATCCAAGGGAGCTGAGATCTCCAGTGAAGGGAAACTAGAGACCCCACCTGAGCTCTTGGATAACCATTCATTAAGCGTTGAGATTTGACCATATGAGACCCAGCTACGGGAAACCTCTCCTACGACCCTATCAGAATTCCCAGCTAGTCTTTGAAACTTAGAAGCCTGATTCAGCTTCCGAATCTCCTCTAACCGAAGGGATTTCAGAGCCGAACAGGCATCTATTCTGGCCCAAAGGGAGGATGAAAATAAGTTCCTGAGCTCCAGATGCAAATCCAACAGAAACCGAGAAACTAGATTCAAGGACTTTCGGACCCTATTGATTTCTGCTCTTACTAACGCCAAACTCACCTTAAGGAAAACCTGATGGTTTAGGGGAGTGTTAAGGCGATGCTTAATCCGAGCAAAGATAGGGATGACGGAGGAGTCTCTACATAGTTTAAGAAAAGCTAGATCTGACTTCAACCTTGAAACCTGCAAGCGTGCCCGTTCAAATTGATGGACCTTGGTTGCAATGGCTTTTCTGTGCAGGGATTCAATTGTAGAGTTGAGGCTTTTGTGATCCATATCAAGTTTATGAGAGATTTTTTGGCGAAAATCACATGAGAAACCATTTGTTGACGCGTTTCGAACCAACTAGTGTGGTTCATCGTCAGGACAAGTTGAAGAAACAGATCCAGCTTAGCATGTTAAATAGTCTAAGCAGAGACTCCAATGGCTAAAATTGATTGACGACTAATTTTTGACTTTAGGACCCAGGTCA
>APFE030873120.1:13603-43910 GCA_000404065.3 Pinus taeda
TTACATTATATTTATATTATTTATATATTTTATTCGTTAAACTCACTAAGCTAACCAAGTTGACAAACCATTGGCTTTTTCATTGAACTAACATGCCTTTAATAGACACAACTAAATGTACATGATGTTACACCAGTAAACCATCACGACATGCCTTTAACAGTAGTAACAAAGTGTGCAAGTTATGGATTGGGAAAACAAAACTAATATACCTATGATAATCGTAATTGACCATACATGTTTGTTGTGATCAACCCTTCAAGTTTTCCCTTGCTTCTATACAAAATTAAGCATTCCATGCAACTCTCAAAGTAACTTTGATACATATACAAATTAAGTATGTATTTACATGTTCGATTTGTGTTAAAGTGTTTCCTCTTTAAAGGTCACAGGATTCGATCCAATGGAAATTAAGGTATGTACACATCCATAGATTAAATAGTTAAATCATTGAATGGAGGGCATCCCTTGTCTCACAAACAAGGGGGTATCATATGTCAACTTGGCAGCTACTTGCATTATAACTTAATATTAAATAATACTCTTATTTTTTCAATTAATATGAATGCTTCTAATATTTAATATATTGTTAAGGAGATTACCCATTGACTAATTAGTGAAGTATTTAATATTGGATGAGAGAATTGTAAGGCTGAAATTTTGGCTACCACGGGTTAAGTTTGGTGTTTGTATTATGTCAATGCAAAATTAGATTTCACACCTCTCCACGAATCAATCAAAATCATTTACACATACCAATCAAAGGCACTCAATAGATGGTTAAAGAAGTGGTTGGGAGGAGTTCACTGTCATATCCATCTAAGGGTTTCCAAACTAGAGAAACAAGGGCATGTGTTTGATTTATGGGCCAATGTTTGAAAGATTGCTATGAGGAGAGGAGTTGGTGGGAGTCCTTATTATGAAAAGGCCCTGCACCTCTTCGTTTATTTCTTAAGGTAGGCTTGAAATAAGTGATTATAGATATATGATACATATAATATGAAAACCACTCACAACACAACAATATTGAACATTTGCATGAGACATAACTTAATTTATTTTCAATATATTTTTTCTTTAAAAAAGGCAAGATATTCTACCATGATGTAATACAATGATTCACCAATATTGGGCACCAAACAAATGACTTCGACCACAAATGTTATGTACAATGAAAATCATCCACTATAAGCTATGATTATTAGCCACTCTGACACCCCTCATTTATGGTCACTCATTGAACATTCTCATGAAATTTGAGATCATTGGACATGGTTAACATGCTTTGGTTAACATAATCTAGTATCGTGTGAGGGCCTTGCCTACAGTGCAAGCTTTCTAACACCCTTTACAACAACATTGCTTCACAAAAGGCATTTGACATTGATTCATAACTTTGCCTTTGTATATGCGAAAGAAACTAAATGTTACTTCTCCCTTATCCAAGATAATGTTCTTGATTACAAATTGAACAATGTATCATGACATTACCTTTCTCTCTTTGTGTGAACTTGCTCAATTAGCATCTAGATACCTTGTGAGACAAAAATCAATGTATGTATTGTATTTGGCATTGTGTCAATTATTCAATTTTTATGTCCTAATATTGTGTTAATGGCCTTCCAATGCATGGTCAGTCTTGAATTAAAATTTTGACATGGAAAATCCCAATTTTACAATTTTGGCAATAAGAGGCACAATGTTGGGACAATGTGTATCCATCTTGGTGGACAATGGGGCAAACAGAATTTTTATTGATGCACAATTGGTGGATTATAGAGGCATTCATAGAATTATATATATCCTGAACAACGTGGGTGAGAGAGGATTCCCATGCTTCACCTCAGTTGCCTTCTTGATTGTTAGTTCGATATGTTGAGGATATGGTTGATGGGATAAATGTTGAGGACATGGTTGATGGTTTGATATTGAAGTAAAAATACTTCCTTGACCCTTTATCCAAAGAGGTGTCTCCTAAAGTATCTCCAATAATATCCTATGAAGAGTCATAACATTCAACCTGGAATTATGGCCCACCATGATCATCTAATAATTAATTGAAATAGCACTAAACTCCAATTAGGGATTGGGTGAATCATATGGTGGGACTATGCTAGTGGGAACCCTAAATAAATAACTTGAAAACTCCTTGATTTTCTACCTTGATGTCATTCATCTCCCAAATTTCTTGTTGGATACACAAATCCTAGAAAACATGACAAGGAAGATGAGAGGGAGTTGACAAGGACATTAGGTTGTACTAGAACATCATAAAGTGTATCCACATGGATAAACATGGAATGGGAATTAATATTATAAAGTATGATAGAATGTTAGACAAATAGGGTGCATCAAAATATTTTTCGAGTGTCCCAAAGGGTAATATAAAATTCTTATATCCTCTAAAATACAATATACATTTATTGTGGTGATGATAACCACAAGATTGTTAGAAGTAGTGGTATATTGTTTGGTCATCAATGAATATGTGGAAAAGAAATCTAAAGCTTTCAACTCACTACCATAAAATAGTTCATGGGGCTGAATCAAAATTTCAAGGGACATGTCAAGGATCTCTGGTAAAATGGGGTTAGTAGCCAAAGGATACCTTTCAAATAATTTAAGGAGAGTAGGGAATATTTATAAGAGGCCAACTCAAGAAACCATAAGCAAGAAAAGGGGGAAAGTATCTAACAAATTTGCTTAGATTAGGCATCAAAATCCCCATCCTTGAATGAAATGGTTGTTTACGAAGGGCTCATGAGAGAATATGCGATGGACGGTAGATTGGCATGGTCAGAAAATGAGAGAAGGGTTTTATCTACTAAAGGAATATGGGATGGAGGTTATTTCTATTTTCAGGGAGGCCTTTAGCTTTTTTGACAAGGACGAAGGTGGATGTATCAAAACATAGGAGCTTGGGACAGTAACGCATCATTTCGGTCGAACCCCTAATGTATACTTGAAGTGGTCCAAATGTTTTATATTCAATAATCTAGTGCCAAATACAATAAACCACAAAAGAGTAGTTCTAATCTTCTTGTAAATGGAACATATTAAATACACCATTCGAAATTGATTTTACTTTGGAGAATCAAAGAAATAGATGATTCTGGTCATCCATCGCCTCCATATAGAGTAAACAACAGCTAGCCCCACTCTATCCTTTACAACACAAATTGTCCCATGCCAAGATGAAGCCGGAAAGATACATTTACTGTTATTCTTAGGCAGAGCGAAAATATGAAGCCAATATACAGAGATGATCTGAAGGACTGCTCGAACTAGAGTCAAGTTGCCTCCTAGGGAGAAGCTCTTGTGTGCCCATGATAAAAGTATACAGTGGATTTTCTCTATAATTCAACTCCAATCCTAAATTCCATAACAATTAAGTTGGATCATAAATCTAAGATATTTAAAATCTACGTCTAATCGAGTACCAATGTATCATCTGGGTAAGAATAAATCATGTGAGATTTAATATTATTCATAAGGAGTCCAAATACTGATCAAAAGAGGTCAATCTACCAAATAGTAACACATCATCAACAAAAATAAAAGGAGTAACTGTAACTTGTCTACCTACACACACGCAGCCAAAATTACATTTAATCCATCCACCTCCACACCTGCAACCAAAATTACCACCCTTGTGAATTTTGTGACTAATTCTTCGAAAATCCAATCTTTTATCCTCAACGTCTTCTTCTCACAAAAGTTGTCATAGATATTTTGAAGTAGGCATATTGTCTACTAAGGAATGTTCTGTAATTTGCCTCCACCATCCTTGTAGAAATTATGGTGTAGAGTTGCAACTACTCATGAAGTTTTAATCAAAATCATAAGACACAAGCCTACTCTACTGCTCTCCGGAAGTTAATTCACAATTTAGAACCAAATTTCATACATGCAATAATAAATAACACACATGCACAAAAATTTTTTCCTAAGGAAAACAATATGCTAAAAACCCAATGTATGTTTGCACTAATATGATCAATAGAAATGTATTGCTATTTATTTTCTCAATTGAGCACAACCTACAAGTGAATAACCTATCTCTCAGCTCACTGAGAAGCTCTAAGCCAGAATTAGTAAATTTATACCTCCGCTTGAGCCCATATTTCCTTGTGCAATTCCTTGAGAAATTAGGCCCCTATTATTTAGGAATTTTTACAAAATGGATTGCAAAATTCCCAAGGTTGATCATCTGACTATATGCAACACCTATACACTCAAGGCTAGTCTACAGTTGATGTTACACTGCCTTGGATCTCCACCACAGCTAGGGAACTCAAATTCTCCATGTATTAGATTGATTAGTTAACTGGATGATCACTAAGTTTGACTGAAGTCCCATTGCACAATTGGCCTTCCACTAGTTCCTTAAGCAATTGGAACTAGTTTAACTGAAAATAACTTGAGATAATTGACTTTGATTGCTACCAATTAACAATCATACATGCTTAACTGAACTATAACTCCTCCAACTCGAATTTACTATGTAAACCAGGTGAGACAAGCCATGTCACCCAAGTTAACTGCATCCAAGCTGTCCGTTGATGTGGAAATTCAATTTTTCTCAATTTAATCAAAGAAAAATCAAATTGAGAATTTCTTGCTACATTTTTTAAGACTCCCTCTTTGCAAGAAAGGGATTATCAACCACCCCTATCCTGCAGCTAAGGAATTCGAACTTCCCTCTTGACAAAGATTTTGTCAAAATGTCAACATCTTAGTCCTCTATTAGAATCGAGTGTAGCAACATCATCTGCCTCTAGACACAGTCTCGTAAATGTTGGTATTGGATATCTATATGCTTGGATTGATCATGAAATATAAGATTCTCAGAGAGATTGATGCAACTTTGATTATCACAATTGGATCCATCATCTGACCAAATAGTCCAACAAGTATATTTCTCATCCATATCACCTCACATGTTTCTTGACTTGCAGCCATGTATTATGCCTCTGTCTAGCTAAGCACCACAGATCTTTGCTTCTTGTCATACCAAGAAACAACTACAAACCCAACACTAAAAATTACACTTGATGTACTCTTTTGTTGTAATGGACTTCGTGCCCAACTTGCATCTGTGAAGCCGCACAACTTCACTCCCTCTGCTCGTCTATCCCATAGCCCAACTGGGTAGTGCCTGTGAGGTACCGTAAAACATGCTTACATGCCTTCCAAAATAGTTTGGTTGACCTAACCATAGCATGTCTTAGCTCGTTGACTACACACCACATATCTGGTGATGTGTTCACAAGATACATGAGTGGACCCACTAGCTGTCGATAAATGGTAGCATCCACTTCACTTGAAGTGGCATCCTCTTTCCTCTATTTGTTTGTTAGAAGTGTTTGCATGGGTTTTGTTATGACCAAAATAGGACCCTGATAGGCCAATGATCATACTATATCAGTGTAACTATTTCAAACCAATCTTTTAGCTAAGGCTTAGCCTCCTCAGCCTGAGAAGGCTCTCTCAAAGGGTTAATGATATTGATTAAAGATATAGATAGATGGCTAACTCTATGGTTTTTGATTTTATATGTTTATAGGTTGAAAGATGTAGACTTGCCACCATTGGGCTATGGAATTAGTGATAGAGATAAAGATAACAAATAGCTCTTCTTATAAAACTGAGGCTTGTATATACTTCGATGAAAGAGTAACACATTCAGGAAAGCTTCAATAGCTTGAAGTCCACAGGAGTCAGAGCATGTGGGCATGAATTCTCAGTAATGACACATCAAGGTATTCAAAAGGAAAGTATTTAAAGTGATTCATCAAAATTTAATACTCAAAGGAAGTCAAAGCATGAGTAACCATGAATTCTGAGTGATAAGTATTAAAACATTGAAGAAAAACATCCAAAGATGGGACCCAAGAACTCAATTCACCATAGTTTAACAGTTAAAGGAATTCAAATCATGTTCCTCCATGAATTTTGAGTAATAAGCATTAATACTATGGAAGTAAAACATATCAAAGATAAAATGTAAAGCTCACTGAAGTACACTAAGAATCTCAACTTCAGAAAAGTCAAACTACTTCTGTATATATTAGTCCCTGCACAACATTTACAAAAGTAGTCTTTTTCTATCTCATTTTCCAACCCTTTCTCATTTCCTCTCTTGCTTCATATATAGTTTTTACAATAAGGATTCCATCATCCCTCATCAAGAGAATTCGAATTTGCTATGAGTGACACCTATTCTAACCATAAAACAAACCTTTAAATGCATTTGACAGCTAACTAACAGTCCTAGAGTCCTAATACAATTAGGAGTACAACTCCTTGTTATGACTAAACCACCTTAACTAAACATTGAATGCATTATTTGACAGATGCAACCTCATGAGGTCGAATTTGATGAAGCCTCCCATGTTGTCACCTTACTGCTGATGATAAACCCTAGAAATTAGGGAACATGTTTCCTTGTTTTTAGGTTTAGGATCTTTGAACATTAGCACGTGGGACAGAGCCCTTATCTTCTAATCCATGGCATATTTTATGAAATTGAAGGAGGTTTTTGTAGTCCATGCTGTCTAGAACAAAAACTTGTCTTGGTTTTTAAAAGACTTCTACAGCAGTTTCGTAGCACAAGTTGGGTCATCCATTTCTCCTAGATCATAATTAATTTGAAGAAACGGAAAGAGGTTTTTGTATTTCAGTACGTTAGGAATACAAACCTCTTTCAGTTTTCCAAAATATTCTTTCCGCTGCTCAAACAACCTCCTGGAAGTTGACTACCTAAAACAGTTTTTTTCTGTTGAAAAAAGACTGCTTCAGTGATTTCGTAGCGCAAAACTGGTTTTTTACACTGTCTATACTACAAAACGTGGATTCGTAGCTAGTTTCAATTTTTTTTTTAAATGGCTAAACATATGACTTTAAAAACATGATATGGGACCCATAAAGTGTAAAACAAGGTTGTTGAAATTTATTTGATGATGGAAATGAGACTCTAACCCTATGACTTGGACTCTAAAAACCACAAAAGTGACTTAACCACCATCTAATATTATGACTTAGGAACAAATGTAAACTATCGAAGTTTTATAAAATTTTAGGGTGATAACAGTGGCTCCAGTAGGGATAGTGTGCCCTTGTGGTACACTAAGAACCTCTAGCTCCAATGCCGCTATCCATCCTATAGAATAAAACTCTGAACTTCTACCCAATCTGCTCCTCAAGCCTTTAATCATTTCTATAAGAGTAATTCAAATTGGACCTACTAAAACAGATGCTCAGTCAACCTACCCTAAGCTTATTTGCACATTCCTACCTACCCTATCAGGTGCAATCTTCACTTGTAGCTCAAGGAACATGAAACTTCCAATGAAGCCAATCACTGATCTGATCTGACACTTGAATCTCTTGATTGTGCTTGAAGCAAAAATAAACCAGATACTAAAATAACCAGGGTAGCATGAGGTGTAACTGTTCTTCTATATGAAAATATAACTAGAAGCCTGAACAGTAAATCTTTTCCATGTAGTCCGCTATAGGGTCAAAAAGCACATGGTGAGTTTGATGTTTCTTGTGATATTCTGCAGCTTTGGACAACTCACCAATACTTTGATCATCTGCATAAGGCTTCAACTGTGTTCTCTCAAACTGCTCCTCAAATTGATTTTCAAAAAGAATTTATTCTTCCTCAATCTCAAAATAGAAAGGAAGCAACACCCTCTCTTTGTATTCTGCCATAGAAAGCTTTTGAAAAATATGATCATCATCATGAAGACTATATGATTGAATTTCACCTTGTAAACCTTCAATGTCTTTCTCAATGTTCTTAGAAACTTCATCCAAAAACTTCATCTTATCTTTTGTCTTGCACTGAAATGATTTTAGATAAGAAGACAAGGACAAAGAAAAATTTTCATCTATTTCTTCATTAATATGATCATCATTCCATTGTTTGAAACCTTGAATAGGAGAGTTTGCCACCAACTCTGTTCTATCTATCCATTCCTCCAAAAACATAAGCCAAAAGTCTGCAAATGACTTAATAGATTTGGCAGGAAAGCTTTCAAACCACTGTTTACTTTTCCCTTAAAATGAATTATAGAACAACATAATGCAAACATCCTCATGTTTGACTCTAAGAAGCTCTGTAAAATCACAAAAATCTGATATATGCTTCAAAGTTAAACTCAAATCTTCTCCATTGAATTTTGGACCATTCCTTAGAACATATGTATCCTTGGGAAAATGATTTGGGAAAATATGAATTCCTGAAAAATTTATGCATGCATACCGTGAAATATGAATGGTAGAATCTGAGTTCTTCATAACTCCAGTGGAATCACCATGAATCTATGAATTTCGAATTCTTCAACAATGGATTCGCCAAGGTAGTTTTGCAGCCTCGAAAAGATTCCTGAGCTCCTGCTACCTTCAAAAGTTCAGCTTCTTGATTTTAGGAATGAGTAAACTTTAGACTCCTGTAAGATGCACCAAAATGTTATCACCAAAATAGGACCCTGATAGGTTGCTGATCAGACTTAGCCTCCTCAGCTTGAGAGGGCTCTCTCAAAGGGTTAAAGATATTGATTAAAGATATAGATAGATGGCTAACTCTTTGGTTTGTGATTTTATATGTTTATAGGTTGAAAGATGGAGACTTGCTACCATTGGGCTATGGAGTCAGTGATAGAGATAAAGATAACAAATAGCTCTTCTTATAAAAATGAGGCTTGTATATACTTTAATGAAAGAGTAACACATTCAAGAAAGTTTCAATAGCTTGAAGTTCATAGGAGTTAGAGCATGTGGGCATGAATTCTGAGTAATGATACATAAAGGTATTCAAAAGGAAAGTATTTAAAGTGATTCATCAAAGTTTTAATACTCAAAGGAAGTCAGAGTATGAGTAACCATGAATTCTGAGTGATAAGTCTTAAAACATTGAAGAAAAACATCCAAAGATAGGACCCAAGAACTCAATTCAACATAGTTTAACACTTAAAGGAAGTCAGAGCATGTTCCTCCATGAATTCTGTGTAATAAGCATTAAGACTATGGAAGTAAAACATATCAAAGATAAAATGTAAAGCTCACTGAAGTACACTAAGAATATCAGCTTCAGAAAAGTCGAACTGCTTCTGTATATATCAGTCCCTCCACAGCATTTACAAAAGTAGTCTTTTTCTATCTCATTTTCCAACCCTTTCTCATTTCCTCTATTGCTTCATATATAGCTTTTACAATAAGGATTCCATCATCCCTCATCAAGAGAATTCGAATTTGCTATGAGTGACACCTATTCTAACCATAAAACAAACCTTTAAATGCATTTGGCAGCGAACTAACAGTCCTAGAGTCCTAATACAATTAGGAGTACAAGTCCTTGTTATGACTAAACCACCTTAACTAAACATTGAATGCATTCTTTGAAAGTTGCAACCTCATGAGGTTGAATTTGATGAAGACTCCCACGTTGTCACCTTACTGTTGATGATAAACCCTAGAAATTAGGGAACATGTTTCCCTGTTTTTAGGTTTAGGATCTTTGAACATTAGCACGTGGGAAAAAGCCTTTATCTTCTCATCCATGACATATTTTATGAAACTGAAGGAGTTTTTTGTATTCCATGTTGTCTAGAACAAAAACTTCTCTTGGTTTTTTAAAATATTTCTACAGCTGTCCAGAATCTGTCCTTGAAAAACACGTGTAAAATAGGAAAAATTTGTTCTCTAAAATTAGGGTTTC
Source organism: Pinus taeda (assembly GCA_000404065.3). NCBI lineage: Eukaryota > Viridiplantae > Streptophyta > Pinopsida > Pinales > Pinaceae > Pinus > Pinus taeda. The sequence goes on from APFE030873120.1 coordinate 23,331, forward strand.
AAATAAATCTTAGTATCTCCCAACTGATAACACTTATGAAGAATGTTAGATATATCATTGTAGCTGGAGAGTTGATGAAGACAAACCTCCTTCAAAATTCCAAAATACCTTTTCCTGTGACTAGAAACTCTCTTTGAATATCAGGTGTAAACTGGAAATTTTGATTTGTCAAAAACTGCACCTACAACAGTTTCTTCGCGCAAGTTGGGTCATCCATTTCTCCCATATCATAATGAATTTGAAGAAACTGAAAGATTTTTTAGTAGTTCATTATGTTAGGAATAGAAACCCGTTTCAGTTTTCCAAAGTATGCTTTCAGCTGCTCAAACAACCTCTTGGAACTTGACTACCTAAAACAGTTTGTTTTTGCTGAAAAAAGGTTGCTTCAGTGATTTCGTAGCGCAAAACTGGTTTTTTACATTTTCTGCATTACGAAAACATGGATTCGTAGCTAGTTTCGATTTTTTTTTAAATGGCTAAACATATGACTTTCAAAACATGATATGGGACCCATAAAGTGTAAAACAAGGTTGTTTAACTTTATTTGATGATGGAAATGAGACTGTAACCCTTAACTTGGACTCTAAAAACCATAAAAGTGACTTGACCACCATTTAACATTATGACTTAGGAACAAATGTAAACTATCCAAGTTTTAGAAAATTTTAGGGTGATAACAGTTTTACAACTCTCCATACAGAATCTCTGCAGTATCTCATTTTCATACTTGCCTTGAGAGACAAATAACTACCCATCACCTTGTCATATTTCCAACAAGAGAAAGTAGTTCATGAGACCCATGTCCTTCACTTAAAATTCCCTTGCAAGGTCCTCCTTGCAATATATGATCAACGTCTCATCACTAGTTAAAATAAAATTATCAACATGTAAGACAATAACGAGAAATTTACCTTATATCCATACGTGATGAGGTTTACATCTGGTTCACTTATGGTGAAGCCCAAACCGGTGAGATAACTATTGATCTTGGTGTACCAAGAACGAGGTGCTTGCTCGAGATCATACAATGCTCACTTGAGTTTGAACACATGAGACTCTTGATCAAATGTCTCTTTTTGTTACTCTATGTGCACCTCCTCCTTAATAACCCCATTTAGAAATGTTGTTCTTACACCCATCTGTTGGATATTTCACCACATCTGTGTAGCGAGACAAAGAATTGATCTAATGGATGAGTACCTTACTACAAGAGAAAATGTCTCCTCATAGTCATTTCCCTCAACTTGAGAGTACCCCTTGGCCACAAATCTGGCCTTACACTTCCCTATTCTTCCATTTGTTGCCTGCTTCACCTTGAAGATCCATCTCAAACCCACTATCGATTTATATGTTTTTCTTGGGATCTTTTCCCAAACACGGTTCTTTGCAATGGATTCATATTCCTCCACCATTGCATCAACCCATACAGGTTTCTCTATTTCTTCCTCAAAATAGGATGGCTCAATCTCTATAAGATTGGTCATAAGAGCGATGTCACCAGTTTACCTTTCAGGTGAACTCCTTTGCTTACGCAAAATTGAAGGATATCCCACATTCTCCCTCCCATCCTGCACAAGTCTATCAACTTCCTTAGTTCTTTTTCTGCCTTCTCTAGAGGTTTTGCTTTAGTTAATGTCTCCAATCTTTGCTACACAATTTGTGGTTGCTCTACAACTTCTTGAGGTTCCTCTTTTTGAGCTAAAATCTCATCTTTTGGTGGCATCTAAAGCTCCCTCTCAAGAGAGCACCACATAGATTTATCCTCATCAAAATTTACATCCCTTCACATAACTATCATTATTAGTGATGGCAAGTACACATGTTAGCTGTGGGGAATTTTTGTTTAACCCACAAATACTCCTAATTTTGTTGTTGACTAAAGCTTCTATCTTGATTCCTTGGAGACATGGTAGTAAATAAAGGCTCCAAAAATCTTGAAGTGAGACACATATGGCTTTCTTCCCGAGAAAGCCTCCTCTAGTGTAATATCATGCCAAGAATCCGATGAGAACTTCAGTTCTGCAAACAAATTGTTGTATTGCATGCCTCAACCCACAAATGTATAGGTAGGCCTTGGACATGCAACATCACCCTTGTTTCTCCCAAAATGCAATGGATATTTCTCTCAACCACCCCAGTCTGATGTGTGTTGTGCGGTATTGTCAACTCTCATCGAATGCCTTCTTTCGCACATAATTTTTTAAATTCATTGAACACACACTCACCTCCATTATTGCTCCAGAGAGCCTTCACCTTCTTGTTGGATTCTTTCTCAAACAGTGCCTTGAATTCCATGAACTTGGAGTATGTCCCATCTTTCTTCCGCATGAAGAGATCCAACACTTATGTGAGAAGTCATCAATAAAAGGACAAAATATTTGTGTCGGGCAGTGGAGGCTATAAAGAAAGGACCACAAACATCAAAGTGGATCCTTTCTTTTACTACATGCGCTTTGTTGTCCCGATCATGAAATTCGGATTTTATGTACTTCCCCAAGGTACATCCTTTGCATACATCCTGCTGCTCAAGTGCTCCTTTAGGGAGGCTAGTGGATATTTTTTGTATACTCTTCGAGGTGCCATGATGCAAATGGCCAAGGTTTATGTGCTAAAGTTCACCTACATCATGGCCCTGCACTTTCTCTTCCTTAGTTTTTAATGCAACACAATTTTCCACATCTAACTTATATAGATTCTTCACACGAACCTCGACCTTCTTCACCCGTCTCATGGTTATGTGTCTCAACAATGTTTTTCCTTTGTTGAAGATCACGTCATAACCACGGTCTTCCAAAGCTGCAATAGAGATGAGATTTTTCTTTATGCCTACAACAAACATGACATCCTTAAGCCTCAGAGGGGAGCTTGACTCCCTCTAAAAGTTGGCTGTACCAATACTGGTCATGTTGTACCTTCCATCATCCCCTAGCTTGATGTACATATGGAGATCTTTCTCCTCCAAGTCACTGAAAAGTCTCTACACCCTGTCATGTGGAACAATGCACCTGAGTCCTAGTATCACACGCTCCCCATCACTATGTTGGACATGCATGCAATAAGGGTAACGTCAAGGTAAAACTATGAATCCAAGGCTTTGCCCACTAATCCTCCTGAATTCTTCTCACTTGCCTCTTTCTGTGGGAACTTCGTGGCATAGTGCTCGTATTCGTGACAATGGAAGGATTTAATTTTTGACAAATCTTTCTTCTTCCTCCCTTGGTTGGATTCTAGTTTGGTTTGAGATTTCTTCCCCTTTTCCCTTCTTTCCCCTTCCAACCATTGTAAATTTTTCTTCATCCTTGCCCTTATATGAGGTCCCATCTCTAGTATTCTACCTTATTTCCTCTTGTACCAAATCGTACCATAAGTGTTCCCAATTCGGTAGTTTCTCCCTCATGTTCACTTAATCTTGATAGGTATGCCAACTCCTGGGAAGGTCCAGAAGGGATATTCTTACCAAGTCATCCTTTGAAAGAGTAACACCAACTCCTGCAAGCTCATCATGAACTTGTGTGAACATCCTCAGATATTGCAGGGTAAAGTCATTCTTCTACATCTTGATATTTCAAACTTTATCCTTGAGCACCAAATTTTTGTGGTCATTACTATTCCAGAACAGATTTGTGAGTGCCTACCACATTCCATAAGGATTTTCTTTCCCATGGAGATTGCTGACAATGTGGTCTCATACTCCCTCCAGTATTATTATCCACACCTTGGCTACAACTTTTTTCGACTGAGCAAGGTGTTGGGCATTAGATTTTGCTGGTTTTGTAACATCTCTCTTGATTTATTCTAGCAATCCATTGTCATCGAATACCTCCTCCATGCGATCCTTGCAATCAATGAAATTAAAGTTGCCTTCCAAGGAAAACTCTACCTCAGCCCTTTGAACGTCATATTTTCCGTTCCTAAGAGCTCTTGCTACACTGAACTGTAAATTCGAACCTTCTGAGAAAAAAATTCGAAATTCATGCTCTAATGTGAATCCTGCTATGATACGATGTAGAAATTATGGTGTAGATTTGCAACTCATCATGAACTTCTTTCAAAATCATAAGACACATACCTACTCTACTACTCTACGAAAGTTAATTCACAATTTGGAACAAAAAATTCGAACATGCAATAAGAAATAAAATACATGCACACAATATTTTTCTTGGGGAAAGAAATCTTCTAATAACTCCAATGCCTTCTTGTATCAATCTTATGAATATAGATGTATTACAATTGATTTACTCAATTGTGCACAACCCGTAAGTGAATAACCTATCCCTCTACTCACTAAGAAGCTCAAACCCAAACTTTGTCAATTTCTACCTCTGCTTGAGCCCCTATTTCCTTGTGCAATTACTTGAGAAATTAGGCCCCTATTATTTAGGTTTTTTCCAAAATGGATTGCACAATTCCTAAGGTTGATCATGTGACTACATGCAACACCTGTACGCTCAAGACTAGTCTATAACTAATATTAAACTGCTTTGGAATCTCCACCATAGTTGGGGAACTCGAATTGTTTACATGCACTAGCAATTTTGGGATGATTGATCACTTAACTAGATGATCATTGCATTTGACTGAGGTCTCACTACAAAACTAGCCTTCCACTGGTTCCTCCAACAGTTAGACCTAGTTTAACTGAAAACAACTTGAGATAACTAACTTTGACTGCTAAAAATTAGAAAACTCACATGCTTAATTGAACTCTAACTCCTCCAACTCGAATTGATTGAGTAACATGGGTGACACAAACCATTTCGTACAAGCTAATTGCATCCAAGTTATCTGCTGATGTGGAAATTCAAATTTTCTCAATTTAATCAAGGCAAAATCAAATTGAGAATTTCTTGCCACATTTTTCAACAATCCTTCAAGTGAATCTAATCCATGTTGCCAATCTAGCACAATAATTTGCTAATAACAACAACCAATGTATATAAGTAGTGTTTAAAATAAATAAAACAATAAAGAAACACATATTAAAACACAATCGATGAAGACCCAGAAAAGTACTCCAACTATTTTACCACCCATTAACGTTCTTCGAAAGTGCCTCCATTGCTCCTCTCACGACACACACCTCTGTTATTGGCCTCGATAGCCCTAAATCAAATTAGTTGTTGTCAACCTCCATCATTCTACTTCCCGAAGAGACCATCAATAGCGTAAATACTAGCCCCTAAACCTTTACCTTTTTTACTAGTGCATTATATAGAGAATTTTAAGACAAAAGATTTATTTTGTCTTAAAACATTGTCTTAAAATTCCCCTCCATGTAGTATTCTAGAATGCAACGACATACTCTAGGAAATTGGTTCACTAAATTATTGCCTAAGGTAAAAGAAGGTTTTAATAGGTAAAAACCTATCCTACATGGTGCATTTTGATCAACCTAGTAATACATGACTAGGTGATCATTTTTTGGGTGATAGCAGATTGTTGCCCAACATAAGAGTTTGAGGAGCACATCGTATGATGGAAGTATGTTGTAGCTTCACTTTCACAAAACACCGAAGGGAAGTCATAGGGAGAGACAGAGATCACTCAAGTAATAGGAAGGAGTGAAGTTGGATGGGGTGAAACCTACCTGTGAGATAAAAGTTTCCTTTATTGAGGAGTAAAAGATCTCAATAAGGCGGGGGAGATATACCCATACCTATGATATAACCAAGTAGAAATGATAATGGCGTGCCTAACAATCTAGGTTTGAGGTACATAGTACATGATACATGATATGCTGGCATCAATGGGGAAAAAAATGATACAATGAGATAATGATCCCCATATACATAATTTCCTCGAGTACAGTGGCCAGGATTGATACAATTAAGTATGTTGATTTGAGGACATGAGACATAATTCTCCCACATTTGTGTGGTGAAGGGTGCAGGGGGGGAGATCACAACCAAAGAAGCCCTGATGAATAGGAGATGTATTTAAATATATCAATGGACCATTTTAAATAGAGGTTCATGTTGTGAGTTATGCAATCGGCAGAAACAAAGCCATTCAAATAAAAATAGCTGCTTCTAAGGCTAGATCATAATTTTCTGACATCTAGGTATGTGATGGGCTACCTGAAGGGACATCTCCTCATGAGGTCTAGAACATCTCACACACACTTCAGAAAATCTAGGAAAATCTGCTAGATCACTATACTACCAAGTGTATGCTTCTTGATCGTGTGATAATGAGTTGAATTTGAGCATGTGAGAAAAAACTAAGTAAAAGGGAAATAATGATTCACTTTGCTTGATTAGAGGCACCAAGAAAGGATGAAAGATGAAACCAAGGTACACCATCCTCTAGACTACTCTCCTGGAATAAATGTGCTGATGTTAACAAAAGTAGGCCCACTAGAGTTTACGAAATTAGGAATCCTAAACAAAGGCACAAGGATCATAGTATTATGGATAATAATGACTAACACTGGGGATGATAATTGGAAGATATGGGGACTTGTGGAGTTATGATTTACCTTGTCAGGGAATAACATGCAAGGTTGACCTCGTAGTGACTGACACAATTCCATAAGGGATTGTTAATTACTCAGATGGAGGATTTTCAAAGGCACATGAGGATAGATGGAGGTCAAATATAAGAAAAATAGGATGAATGCGACACATACATGGATAATATACTGTAACAGGACTCAATGGGACTTTGAACAGACTCCATATATGTAGGGGTGGCTCATCTCTAATGCTTTGAAGAAAGGTGACTATATGATGCTTCCACATGGGAAAGGCCCACAACGCGCCATAATAGAATGAGAAGTGATTACTCATGCCACAACTTGATTCATAATTCTAAAAAGTTCAAAGGACAAGTGGAATGAGAGTACGTGTCACTCATATTAAGAGATTTGATTTAATGCGCCAAAGTGAGACCTCATGGAAAAAATGGCTTTGTGGCGAAGTTTCAAATTACGAGAAACATGGAGACCCATTGTAGAGATCGGTGAGAGAATTCCAACTATGCTGACGGTTTGTCAAACCGAGCTACCATTTACTCCTAATGGCCAAAAAAAATTAGAGTTTTTCCTATAAAAGGGCTTCTTGTCCCCAATTCCAATTCATTTGTACACTGATTTGTTGGAGAACTTAGAGAAGAGTAAGAGGTACTAAATCTTGGTGAGCTCATAGCGGAGTCATTGGATTTCGAATTTATGACTTAGTAGGTGGCCTTACTTGTCTAGAAATGGCCTTAATGCCTCTTGGAAGGATGGTTTGTCATGACGAATTATGGAAATAAGGTTGTCCATTTAATTTATGAAAAAGAGACATTATGTATGGAAAAGATACAAGTGAAAATATGTTTATTTTTAGAATAGACAATATCTCCTATCTCTCTCTTAGCCCAGTCCCAAAATCAATAAGGAATATCGTTTAAATTTAATGCCCCGAGCTACATTTTTAAGACATAGTTAGGATTCTTAAGAAAATTACCCAAAAGGTAACACAATTCTTGTTATTGTTAGACCTATGCCTTAGGGATTTCTCTAACATCCACTTTAACAAGCATCTTTCCATGTACTCAATATTCTCAATAAAAATAACGTACTTTGTGGTGTTGATGAGTAATTTCTATTAAGTTTCTTCTTTTATGGATATTGGGGAATTCCTAAACATAAACTTCTTAGACTAAATAAGAAGCGATTGATTTGTAATATTCTTTTTCTTGTGGATATGGTTAAAGTGGGCATAATCTACCCATGGTATTTACCGTGGTAGTTGCTCATGGCATTGACCCATGGTATTTGCCTTCGTTTTTCGAGTGAAAACAATAAAATAAAGTCTCTAGAGATTCAATGAAGCATATAAAACGGGATAGGAACCTAACAACGTAATCATCGAGAGTTATTTACCTATTTTTCTTTTGTTGAGAGCTTGTCAATGCAAGTTCTAGATGATCCCAAGGACGAAAATCCCATGGGAGTAATTTCTCTAGTGGATCCATCGAGGATCTAAGATTGTGCTTCAGCATCTTTAATTTCTCTGTTGATGGGAAGCCATACATGCCAAGGCACGAGCTTTAGTAGTGCTTCTGTGAGCATGTAATTTTGTTTATATTTATTTACATAAATAAGATGCTGCATTCTCAGATCTTTATTGTGTTCAGTGTTTTTACTGCAAGAATTTTATTAGAACACCTACAATGTACCATAACTGATTAAAATTTTGATGATTGGGAAATTACAGTGGTATTAGAGCTGTGCATCCCGCCAGCCTGAGGGTTTTATTGGAAAATTCTAAATTGCTCATGTGGAAAAGGTTACACTGGTGAAACAGGTCGCTCCTTGCAGACTAGACTCAAAGAACATGGAGCTGATATTAAGAATGAAAGGTCTCGTACTTCGGCCCTAGCAAAACACTCCTCAAAAACTAAGCACCATGTCTGCTTGGAAAGCTTCTCAATTATCGCTAGGGAAGAACAACATCATAGGCGAAAGATCAGAGAAGCTCTTGAACTTATCAAACGCCCTCATAACCTCAACAGAGACAATGGTATGGAGATTAGTGGAAGTTGGCTTCCCCTAATGAGAGAAATTAAGGTCACACAATAGTAATTATGATAATAACTAATACTATTACTATTATCATTAGCTATGATTATAAATAGTGATTATTAATTATTAATTAAAATCTATTAACTAATTAGTTAAAGAAAAAATAAAAAAATTAATTTACTATTTTTATTATTCTATTTTAATTATTATGTCTTGATTTATTATCATCATTAACACTAATATTTATTTTTTATTATTATTAACTGATTTTTAATTATTTATATCATTACTATAATAATATTATTATTAATATCAATCAATTTTAAATTATTTAATATAATACATTACAATAATACGCATAATATACTATTCATATATACCAAAATATTTAATTAATATTCTATATATAATGTCTAGTAAAAAAACTTGTTAACACATTTTAATATAATTAATATTAATAATACAATATTCTAGGATTAATATATTATTATTAATTACTATTTTATTTTTTATATTAATAATAATAATATTATTATTATTATTATTTACAATTAATATTAATAATAATTTTATTTAATTAAAAAGTAACTATTATTAAAATATTATATTGATTATTAGAAAATTAATATTAATTTTAATAATGATCAACATAATAATAATTTATATTAATCAATTAATGAGCTCATCTTAAAAAATAAAGATAAAAAAAATTAGTCGACATTCATCTTAATTTACTCTCCTTATTACTATTTAATCTCTCAAATTAGCTCTTCTTCTATCAAGCATTCAAGTGGTCCTGATGATGGATCCCAGTTGGGATTTGAAACCTTGGCAGAAAATGGTTCTTACTGTGGATTCTCCGGTAACTAAGTCAGAAGAATTAAACCACAGAGGTCTTAAATCCAAATTCTAAATTATTTGTAGGGTTATTTGGAGGTTTCATGCAGGGAACTTTGGTGGAATTTATGCTCATCCTAGCCAACATTTCCATCTTCGATGGTATTTCGTATCATCCTAGTTAGCTCTATTTTTCGTTTGACTGGAAGGAGAATTTTCTGCATTATTTTGAGAGTTATTATTTTATTGCAAACAAAAGAGAAAACATTCCTTTGCCAAATTTTTAGATTGGACCTGGGTCTGCTTTACCATATTTATCCATTCAAGTTTACGGGGTCAAGATCGAACCTCTATCAGATTTGAGGGTCTCTTTTCAATTGTATTGCAGGGTTTTAATATTTGTTGTAGGAAGTACTACCATCTTGACTATAATTTGATTACAGGTCTATAGAAATCCAACAGAAGAGTTCATCTCCTTCTAGTGGGTCAAACACCAAGGGTTCAAAGGCTAAATTCTGAGCACAAGTATCATATTAGATTATATCCATTTCATTTCAAGATCAATGGTATGAATATATTTTTGTAATCTATATTGCAAAGAGGCTGGATAATTTAAATCTGAGGAGACCCTGCCTTTCGATGCCATTTTTAACTTGCTCATATATCTAAAGTGTCTCCTTGAAATAATTGTGGATTGATTTCATTGGAGGTAAAAGAGGTCAAATTGCAAAGGTTGGAAGGTCGAGTTTCTAAACTTGATCCCAAGGAAGAATATAAATTGTTTAATCAAGCTCATCCTAGGATTGAGGTTGAACCCATAGCCAAACTTGGAGATTGATCACTTGGAGGCCACATTTCTCTTCCAAAGATTGAGGGTTTCAAGGGTCCTTGCTCCACGCATTTTTCAGAATTCTTTCTCTTGTAGTGTTTTATTCTCAAAGATGTACAAAAAGGACCCACTTAAGACTGTGGACGATACATAGTATCAATAATATAAATGGCTGCTAAAAATTGTAGATCTGCAACAAATGATAGAAACAAAACCTGCGAAAATCCTAATCTATGCCACAATCATAGTTAAACAACAAAAAGAAATAGTAATAACTCAAATAATCCAATGGAAACTTTTTTCCCACCAGAAAAATCGTAATCTTTCATTATATGGTGAAAAATTACATGTAGTATATGATGTTCTGCATATGCGATTTGAGCCCATATATCTATAATATCTACAAACCATTCTTGTAAATGGCTGTGTCAAAATCAAAAAATCATCACGCGGGATGATACTACATCAAATTCAAAAAATCATCACGCAGAATGATGTTGTAATAGTGTTCTATATAAACATATTTACACCTCGCAGGGTGCTGATCATAAATAAAACTAAATTATCTACATCATCATATATGTTCGATAGTTCTTCAAAAATTTAGTGGCCATCCACTTGATGATAGATTTGATCTATATAAGGCCTGTGGTAGTACTGGTACTGTGAGGTACCCCTCTATTCTTGGATTATCCATTGTCCTCTTCGCATGTTCGTGGCTTCCTTGGATAATCCGTTGGCACTTTGGTTATGCTCCCTATAGATATGACGAACAAGAAAGGAATTATATTGAGATTTGGGATGCATTACTTCATCCAGAATATTTAAGAGTGTGTGAGCGTGACATCTAGTATTCTGATTGATCTAATTTATGATAATAATTGAGTCACCATATATCTGTAAGTCCCTGCATTCATGATTTAAAGAAAAAAGCATAAGATGATGAAGAGTTATGAGTTCTGCAATGTTGTTCGTTCCTATGCCTAGGCCCATCTTGACTTTGTAATAATGATGATTTGATAGATATAGAATGAAACCCTCCCCCCACATCTGTATTGTTGAGCAGCTCCATCGAAAAATGCCCATGGTGAGGAGTGGTCTATGGGATTGGGGGCAGCTGGTCTGCGGGAATGAGGAGGAGTATGTTCATGCAATTCATGATATGATGTTATGATTTTGAAAATAATGGATTGCTAGCAGATCAGGCCATTTTCAAAGGTCAATTTGTTCCTTGCCAGCCAAATTTCCCAGCAAATGATGAGAGGAAGACACGGGAGGCTAGTTCCTGCATGTGCATGGTTCCAGGCATCCCATGCTGCTGTGATGTTGTTACCTTCCCATGTTCCCGTGAACCTAATTTCATCAACCATGTCATTCCATATTTGTTTTATGGTATTGCAGGAAAGGAAAATATGTTCTATCAATTTAGAGTGTTGTTTGCAGAGTATGCACCAGATGGGACCATACACGAATCTGTGCATAAGAAAGTCCCCTGTAGGAACCTTATTTCGGAGAATGCACCAGAAAAAGAGTCTGGTCCGGGGTGGAGTCTTTAATTGCCAAATGAGCTTCCACCATCTCTGAGTGATTTATGGTTGTTTTTTTATAATCAGACACAGGTAACCTTCCTTGGGGGAGTAGTAACCAGATTCGGCCTTTCTCCACATGAGCTCATCTGGGCCTTCCTTGATGCAGATGTGGGATTCACTCAGTGTGCTTGTGTAATCCTCCTAGTTGTGGTGTCAGATTAGAGGCAAATTTAGCTGCACGGTCGATTTCCATGCTTGTGTGAAAATGGATGAATTCTCATGGTCTGTAATATGGGTGATTACTTTTATGTTCTGTTGATCCAGTAATCAAATAAGCTCACGAGGGAGGTAACATCTCCCCCCTCCACCGGTCCATGGGTCCATTCTAATGTGAGCCCAGGATCCATCATTGATTCTCCAAGTAAATTGGCTGCGAATGAGGGGGAGTGAGAACAATAGAGCTTTCCAAACCGATGAGATGCATGTTTTGTTCCAACTAGGCAGTCAGATCCAATCCATGACTTGTAGGGGCTAGATGTATTTGTGGTATGAGATAGATGTCCAGAGATTTTTCTTGGTGAGCAATTTCCATTCCATTTTTGTAGCCAGAGCATGTGCAAAGGATGACAGATCATTAAGACCCCATCCTCCCCAATTTTTAGGCATGGCAATATTATCCCATCTAATCCATGCAAAAACATGTTTATCCTGTCCTCCATTCCAAAGGTATCTGCAACAAATTTTCTTGAGACGAGCTAGAATACCTCTAGGTATCTAGGCTAAAGCCATCCAGAATACAAGTGTAGCATCCAGGATAGATTTAATAATCACCAACCTTCCTACTCTGGATAGAAAGCGATGGCTCCAATGAGAAATCCTCTTCTCAAATTTGGAGATCAGCCAAGTCCAATCCACTATCTTGTGTCCCAAAGGCTTGATCCAGTAACCCAAATATTTGAAGCCCTGCTCCAGAGGTCAAGGATTATATGGGAAACGATGCAAGGCAAGATTGGACTCTTGTGCAAAAGTATATTCTTGGGAAATAGTAGATTTTGAGTGGTTTTCCATCATACCATTGGTTCTGTAAAAAGTAGCAATGATCTTTTCGAGAGTGATCGAATCTTGAATACTTCTATCCAAGAAGATGAGGACGTCATCCACAAACAGGAGATGAGTCAGGTAACACTGATTAGTAATCTTTAAACCTGATAATCTGCCATTCTTCTTTCCATGATAAATGAGTCTGCGCATGCATTCCATAACAAGCAAAAAGAGGAGAGGTGAGAGTGGGCAACCTTGCTTGAGTCCCCTTTCAGCATGGAAAAAAGGAGAGGCAGAGCAATTAATGAGTAGACTATAGGTGGGGGTTGTTATGCAAGCTATTGTCCAATAGGTAAATGAGAGGGGGAAGCCCAGGTGGATAAGAAGCATTTTGATATAAAGCCAGTTCACTCGATCAAAAGCCTTGGCCAGGTCAATTTTGAGGATGATACCTTTTAGTCTGCGGGCACGAATGGAAAGAATGGCTTCTTGAGCAGTGCCAATAGCTTCATGAATCTAGCAGTCTTCAAGGAAAGCAAATTGTTTAGGGAGGATACGCTGAGAAAGGATAGGCTTGATACGATTCGCAATGATTTTGGAGATGATCTTGTAAAGGAAATTGCAGAGGGAGATGGGCCAGAAATCATCAAAAGAGGTAGGGGAGTCAGATTTTGGGATGAGGGCAATGAAGGTAGAGTTGATAGCATTATACAATCTACCTGATGACCAACATTCTTCCACAACCTGTACAAGATCCAAGTCCAATAGATCATAAAATGCCAAATAGAATTCGATTGTCCACCCATCAGGTCCCAGGCTTTTATCCTTTTTGAACCACTTTAATACCCCCTCAAGTTCTTCCAGAGTGATAGGTGAAATCAATTCATTTTCTTCTTCTCCCCTATAAAACGAGGGAAGAGTCTAGCCACTTATATGATATCTGCTAGATTGACCTCATGGGGAGATCTAAATAGAGTTTGAAAGTGGGAGGTGCCCAATCTGGAGAGCGTTTGGAAATTTTTAGCTTGCTCTCCATCAGGAAGGGGCATTTTCCAAATCGTGTTTGTAGTCTTCATTCCCTTGGCAAAATTTTGGTAAAATTTGGTGTTTTCGTCTCCTGCCTTTAACCAAATGGCCCTCCTCTTCAGTCTCCATGATTCTTCCCTCTCCTTGAGTATCTTTTCTTTCTGCTTCTCAAGCTCAATCAACTTGGTCTTATCTGCTGCTGAGGTAAAATCAAGATTCTTGTCATCCAACAATAATTCAAACTTAGCTTCAATGGCTAAAATCTTCTGATCATCCTTAGCCTTCTTCTCCTTAGCCCAGGCCATGGTTAGTTGTTTTAGCTGAGAAAGGTTGTGGCAAAAAGCTTTCCCCATTGTTCTGTGATTTTTTATAGGGTGGGTGACCCAAAAGTCATTGACTAAACTTGTATATCCCTCATCTTGGAGCTATACATGATTGAATTTGAAGGGTGCCTTTGGCCTGGCATCAGGTCCAAGAATCTCTAGGTAAATAGGGGAATGATCTGATATTCCCCCTGACCCCACCCATTGTCTGTATCTGGTCAATCTTTGAAGCAAGGGGATTTTGATCAAGAATCTGTTGAGTCTTATAGCCAGGGCTGCATTCCCTACTCTCTGGTTCCTCCACGTAGGCATAGGCCTATTCATGGAGATGTCAACAAGATGGTAATGGTCTAGAATGCACTTAAAGAAATCAGACAAGGGGTCAACTTGGATATGTGATCCCCAAGATTCCCCATATCCCATGGAGAAATTAAGATCGCCCCCTATGATAACCTGATCCATAGATGTTGAGTTTAATCTAAGAAAATACTGCTAGAATTCCTCTCTCTGTTAGCATGGGCCATATACATTGATGATCCTCAAGGTCTCTCCTAGCTTAGAGAAGAAGAGATCCATACCTATAAAGCCCACTCCTCCCCAGGTGGCAGATACATTGATGGTCCAGGGATTGTATATGAAGGCTAAGCCCCCAGCTCTACCTATGGCATCCAGTGCATGGAAGTGCCATTCGAGTTTGATGGTAAATAGGGTTTGCTCAATAGAATCAACATTGCCCAAAGTCTCTTATAGCATAATGATATCAGTCGGTTCATTCTCAATCAACCTCCGCATGGCTAGTTTTTTGGAGGTACTAGCCAGACCTCTGCAATTAAAGGAGAGGCATTTCATGGTGGAACCCCATCTGGGGTTTGCAATGCTCTAAGAACCCCTTCCATGGTAGATTGCTTTCCAGATGCAACCTTAGTGCCGCCTTTCTGAATGGCCTTTGTCAGGAAAGATTTTCGTCCTCGGGAAGATTGTGCAGGGGGTCCAGGGTATGTTAGCCCTAGCCCAGTATGTGAGTCAGGATTCGGTATGTGCCTAGAGCAAAGGTTGTAGGAGTGAGGCAATACCAGGTGGGAAGAGGATAAAACCCTAGATGAGGATGGGGTCGATTGGACAGTATGGGAAGAGGGGGCTATGATGGGCGGAGGGATGGAAATCGTGCAAGTAATGCCAGGAGTAAGAGGTGGAATAAAATCCAATGATGAACCAACGAAAAGTGATAATAAAGATGAGTGAGAGGATAGGGGAGAGAAAGGAGTAGTACCTGTTTTTCATGCCATCTCCGCAGTAGTAGCAGCTCTTGCCCGAGTCAGAGGAGATGAGGGCGGCTTGTAGGTTTCTTCCACATCCTTTGAGGATTCGCCCAAGTAATATAGATTTGAGACCAGGATGTTGATTCGCGATGTCGACACAGGAGCTCGAGTTACCGACACAGGTGCTTTTCCTTTTTGTGGCAGTGGAGAACCAAGGGGATCAACTAGTTTCGCAAGAAAAGGACATTCCTTCAATACGTACCCTACCTTATGACACCTTCTACAGCAGAATGGAACACCCTCGTAATCCTAGATCTGTATTCTAGTGTAATGCCTCCATTTCAAGCTGATCTTCTCTTCCAGACCCTCCCTCATGTCCAAGTGAACCAGGATTCTTGCCAGCACATGGTTCTTTGTCTGAACATAGGTTTTATCATATTCCAGATACGTCCCGAGGGCATTTCCAATCCTAATAAACACTGCTTCAGACTAGAATTGTAGAGGAAGACCTGGTAATCGCACCCAGTTAGGTCCTGCTCCAATTTGCTCATGTTCTGGATTAAATAGTGGTGACCAGTGCTTGAGGAGGACCGGTGCCATATCTAGGTGCTAGTATTTTGCAAGAGTCAGATCAGTATAGTCTACCTTTGAAAAATGTAGGGAAAACCAACCCCGAGCTAGGCTCTAAACCTCTGGGAGTTCCTAAAGAATGCCACCCCAGATCACGTTTACCCAATTTGTGAGCTTGGTTGCTGAGTAAGCCCTTCCTCTCACATGCCCAACAAGTAGTTTGTTAGCCTTGTCCACCACCTCGCCCATTGGTATGTCTTCACCAAATGTGATGGTAAGGTCCTTTGCTGAGGTCTTCATGCACTTGACCTTTCTCTTCCCTGTTCTTGGCGCTGATGGGTGTTCCTTCAATGGATCTAAGCCCAGATCCTTTAGGGGAATCGCTGCTTTTGATTTTAAGACCAG
Source organism: Pinus taeda (assembly GCA_000404065.3). NCBI lineage: Eukaryota > Viridiplantae > Streptophyta > Pinopsida > Pinales > Pinaceae > Pinus > Pinus taeda. Next base: position 39,662 of record APFE030873120.1, read on the forward strand.
AGAGTCTAAACAACCCGAAGGGAGGGTATGAGGGTTTGCAGTAACTAGATGAGGCGAGCTTAGGGGGGGCGCCAAATTATGGAGAGGGAGAGGATTGAATGCAAGTGAGGGAGGCAATATGGCGATGAGAAGATCAAGAGTGCCAAGGGAGAGTGGGGGGCAATCGAGTCCCTAGGTTTCCAGAGAGAGAGATCCAAAGCGCAGTGGTGAGGCTGAAGTTCTTGGAAGTGTGATAATCGGTGAAGAACCTAGGTAAGGAGAAGAAGAACTGTCAATGTTAGGGTTAGGGCTACGAATGCCAAATATGGCTTGTCCCTTGAACGGATCCTAGGAATAATCAAGGGCCTCCTCTTCGATATCCATCTCTTCCATTAACGAAAACCGCCACCAAAACCACGAGGAAGATAGTTGACCATGTACACAGTAAACGGATGTCGCCAGGTCGAAATGGTAGCGTAACAGCTATCACGGGTGCCCGATTTACTAATTTTAATATTTGTTCTGTCTCTGTGTAGGTACAGGGATGCACACGCGTTACCTGCCCGCCTGCGGCCACGTTAGAGCCCAGAACATTCATATCAATTATCGGTCATGAAAGAGAGAATGAAAAGAAGAAATATTGACACACATATTGAAACTTTAAAAGAAACAAAGGATATGAACACCAAATGCAAATGGAAGCACTTACTACTCTTGATTTAGAAGTAGCGTTATATGGGAATAGTGTCCACACAGATGCTGTTATTCCCACTAAGATGGGTGGCTTTCTTAGAAACAAACAATCAAAGTCTACTATTGATTCCTTTTATGAAAATAGATGAGAGGAGAACCAAGAGGGCCTACTTGAGTCTTGCGCTCGATTCCCTCTTCTTGATAGAGTTTTGCTGCTCACTCTTTATTTGCTCAGCTTCAAAAGAACCTGTAGAATCACAACAACATACTACTATGCAAGAAACAAGGATCTAAATTCATAAATAATGTAGGATCAGATGTACATTAACCATATACAAGCATATAAATAAGTACACCAGCATATGGAAGGAAACAAGAATAGATTTATTCAGATAAAAAGTAGCAAGAGGATTACAACTGTGAGCAGCCCTGACCCAGCATCATCCTCCAGCTAAGAAGCCCTTCTTTCACCTCAAGCAAAGCAAAATCACCCAACACTGTGAATGTACACAAGAATACAAACATAACTTCTCTATAGATTACAAAATTCCAGCCTATGGATCTCTGTGATGAGGGATCCATATATAGATGATTACAGAGAGGTGAGTCATATTTTGAGATCTTTATTAGTGTCTTCTCTCTGATAGTTCCTGCTTCCAATTGGAGAATGAAGATCTCTTACTCATCCCTGGTCGAAAATGGAGTGGCAAGTGTTAGAGGGGAAGCTTCTGGAAGATTCCATGATCTTCCACCTCGCATTTTGGTCCCTTCCATTTGTCCATTCCCGACCATCGCACCCTACAGAGGAGCAAAACAGTATGCTTCACACCCTGTACATTGGGAAGGTGATATGCATCACACCCTCTGCATGGAGCTTTCAGTATGGTCCAGTTTTGACCATTTATGAGCAGTTTTCAGTGGAGAACTTCTGGGAGATGATTTAATCAGTTGACCTTGTTCCTTCAGGCAGTGAAGCAACCCTTTTAGGGACTTAAGAGAACTTGGTTTATGGACATTTGTGATTGGGGTTGAAGTGCCCAAAAATGTCTATAACAGTTGCCCCCTAAAGCATGAGGTCGTTAATCGTTTTTGATGTTGGGTGAAATGCTTTACTATGAGGGTATGAAGTTTTTCTGAGCTGGAAGGCGACCTGTAATAAGATAGAATACAATACATTATTTGACAACATTTTTTCATGATCTAGCTGAGGCAGGCATTCCCATGCTCAACTTTATAAACTCATTTTCATGTACATAGGACAGACGATCGTCTGTGTGACAGACTGATGATATGGACACATCATCCTTTGGTTTGGATGATCATCTGTTCGACAATGTACACTAGATGTTTTTATATTCCTGAATATATCGCAGCCCAAATGGATGAAACTAGATCCGGGGTCTTCAAACTTGGCCAATCTTCACTTGGAGTACAAGTCGATCCATGTGAAAAATGTTTTGGAGTCGAACACGGAAATACATCGGCTGATTACCAGCCAATGATGTAAGTTGTTAACAGGTGCAATAGGAATCACCAATAATGACAATGACCCTCAAGGTACTACAGTACAATATATGTGGTGTGAAAAAGGGACTTGGCGTCGAACATCATGCAAAATCTCTCAGTCGAAGGCCATTGATGTAAACTTGTCACTGAAAGTGAGAAACTTGCCATTGAGGCATTAAAGCTTCAAAGTACTGAAAGGGTTGTTCCTAAGTCAACTTCTTGGATAATGAGCCGATGTCGAAAAGAAGCAACCCATTGCAGGAGGGCCTTAATGAATCCCACATCAACGACACGGAACAAAGTAAATGATTTTGGAGGTGAACAAAAATTGACGATATGGGGGTTCAGGGTGGCAGTCATGATCGAATGAAGCATGAATGTATTGCAGCGGGTGAGACTCAGGTGAACTGTCTAAATGACTTCTCTTGAACATATCAGTGACACTGATGATGGATTAGTAGCATTAACCCAAAATATGGATGGTGTGACGGAATAATGGTGAAGACCAGTGAACGGAACAACCCAACCCGGCATGGATGCGGAAGGAAAGTGTCATGTTCAAGAGCGACTTGCTACCAATAAACTTTCTTCTTGTTTTCTTCCCAATTTTCCCCAGTCATTATTGACTAGTACCTCTTTATTTTTGTCAAGCTTGAGGAGGATAACATATGCTTGTTCTATAATCCACCCTTCGGGCGAACCTATCGCTATATTTTAGCAAGCCTAGCGACAGTGAAACTCGTTCTCGTCTTGTTGGATGAGTTTGTCGCTATTAGTTTTAATGAGTTTAACGACAAAGACAACTTGGTCTCTTTCAATTTATAGAGTCTGAAAGAAACGGAAAGATGACTCCGAAGGTTCTTTTTCATTGTATAATCCCTTAAGTCCGAAAAGGCGTAAAATAATAGACAAGGAATGAATTTTTGATAGTTTTAACGAGCCGAACAAGACAAGTGCTCGATCTTTTTGTGTAATAATCCCTCAGGTCCAAAAAGATTAAAATCTAGAGGAGGGATAGCACTTTTGATGCCTTTTTAACGAGCTGGAGAGGCCAATCGCTCGGCAATATTTTCATATTTTACGAGTAAGGTGAAAAGAGCTTAAAGAAGACTAGTTTTCAAGGAACGAGTGATGGTTTCGGGTAACAGTTGATTCCAGGTAAGGTTTGGAATTTTCCAATCACGACAGTGTTACAGGGATGGCTAGCAGAATCACTCTTCACAGATGTTCCTCAAAGGGGTAAACAATCATATGGGGGTGAATGATCGGCTAAAAATAGAGTGGAGGTGATGGCGAGAACACGACCAAGGCTCAAAAGCTGGCGATAAGGCATTCACAATGGTTATTTACCCGTTCAATTTTTAATGAGCTTAAACGTGGGGAGAAACACTTTCTCATGGCTTATGTTTATTTTTTAACGTGCATGAACTATGCGCTAAAACTTCTCGTGGAGAGTTTATTTTTAACGAGCTTGAACTCTGCGACAACATTGCTCGCCATTCGTATGATAGAAATGTCTCATTCGAGATGCTATTTTGAAGTGGCTTACATCTCTAAAGCTTTGCCACGAATCCTTTCTTTATGCAAGTTAGGAAACGACTAGCCTTACAGGTTTAAAGGGTTAGAGGTCCTACAAATTTAAAAAATAAAGCCGCTCTTCCCTTGCATGAGGAAAGGTTTCCATGCCCCCAGGTATAGCGAAGTAGAGTTTCAAGGTTACCCCTCAATTTGTAGACAAAACATTTGTTCTATCGGGAAAGGCCTACCTTCTAACGGAGGTATCTTATCCGGTCTAATCCCTTTTCCTATACGGATTGGTATCGGACTAGTCATATATCCTTCGCCGAAACCTACCCTATACCCAGAGTTTTCCTACCAAAGCAGACCAGGGTGCATGCCCCCTGGGTTTCAGTCACATCTTCCTGAATCACTCGCACTCATCAAGTGGACGGACTGGAGACTGATGAGACATTTCTTGCGTGAAAAGACCATTCAGGGATGGCATTTGACTATTTGCGATGTGTGAACCAGGGAATGACATTTGGTCTACGAGCTTGACCATTCTGCCTTC
>APFE030873120.1:79087-91778 GCA_000404065.3 Pinus taeda
TTCTTGGAAATGGGCGAATGGAAGGTTGTCACTCCTAATTTCAAGGGCTAAATTTACCTTTTTTACCCTCTCCCTTAAAATAAGGTGGGCTATTTGAGGTGATTTGTAAAAATGTACTATGATACAAAATATTCGCCCACTAAAAATTTAAAACCCCTTAATTTCGCCAAAGGGTGAACATTCGCCCCTAAAATCACCCCTAATGACACCCCTCATTTATGGTCACTCATTGAGCATGCTCATGAAATTTGAGATCATTGGACATGGTTAACATGCTCTGGTTAACACAATCTAGTATGGTGTGAGGGCCTTGCCTACAATGCAAGCTTTCTAACACCCTTTACAACAACACTGCTTCACAAAAGGCATTTGACATTGATTCATAATTTTTCCTTTGTATATGAGAAAGAAACTAAATGTTACTTCTCCCTTATCCAAGATAATGCTCTTGATTACAAATTGACCAATGTATCGTGACATTTCCTTTCTCTCTTTGTGTGAACTTGCTCAATTAGCATCTAGATACCTTATGAGACAAAACTCAATGTATGTATTGTATTTGGTAATGTTTCAATTATTCAATTTTTATGTCCTAATATTGTGTTAATGGCCTTCCAATGCATGGTTAGTCTTGAATTAAAATTTTGACATGGAAAATCCCAATTTTACCATTTTGGCAATAAGAGGCACAATGTTGGGAGAATATCTATCCATCTTGGTGGACAATGGGGCAAACAAAATTTTTATTGATTCATAGTCAGTGGAGTGTAGAGGCATTTATAGATTGATATATATCCTGAACAATGTGGGCAAGAGAGGATTCCCATGCTTCACCTTAGTTGTCTTCATGATTGTTGGTTCGATATGTTGAGGATATGGTTGATGCGACAAATGTTGAGGATATGGTTCATGGTTTGATATTGAAGTCAAACTCCTTCCTTGACCCTTTATCCAAAGAGGTGTCTCCTAAAGTATCTCCAATAATATCCTATGAAGAGTCATAACATTTAACGTGGAATTATGGCCCACCATGATCATCTAATAATTAATTTAAATAGCACTAAACCCCAATTTAGGGATTGGGTGAATCATATGGGGGGACTATGCTAGTGGGAACCCTAAATAAATGACTTGAAAACCCCTTGATTTTCTACCTTGAATTCATTCATCTCCCAAATTTCTTGTTGGATACACAAGTCCTAGAAAACATGACAAGGAAGATGAGATGGAGTTGACAAGGACATTAGGTTGTCCTAGAACATCATAAAGTGCATCCACATGGATGAACATGGAATGGGAATTAAGGTCATGAAGTATACGAGAGTGTTAGAAAAACAGGGTGCATCAAAATATTTTTGGAGTGTCCCAAAGGGAAATATACAATTCTTATCTCCTCTAAAATACAATATAATTTATTATGGTGATAGTAACCACAAGCTTCTTAGAAGTAGTGGTATAGTGTTTGGTCATGAATGAATATGTGGAAAATAGATCTAAAGCTTTCGATTCACTGGCATAAAATAGCTCATGGGGTTGAATCAAAATTTCAAGGGACATGTCAAGGATCTCTGGTAAAATGGGGTTAGTAGCCAAAGGATATCTTTCAAATAATTTAAGGAGAGTAGGGAATATTTAGAGGAGGACAACTCAAGAAACCATAAGAAAGAAAAGGGGGAAAGTATCTAACAAATATGGTTAGAGTAGGCATCAAAATCCCCATCCTTGAATGAAATGGTTTTTTACACAGGGCTCATGAGAGAATATGGGAGGGAGGGTAGATTGGCATGGTCAGAAAATGAGAGAAGGGTTTTATCTACTAAAGGAATATGGGATGGAGGTTATGTCTAAGTTTATGGAGGCCTTTAGCTTTTTTGACAAGGATGGAGGTGGGTGTATCACAACAAAGGAGCTTGGGATAGTAATGCATTCCTTGGGTCGAATCCCTAATGTATATTGGAAGTGATCCAAATGTTTTATAATCAATAATCTAGTGCTAAATACAATAAACCACAAAAGAGTAGTTCTAATTTTCCTATAAATGGAACATATTAAATACACCATTCCAAATTGATTTTACTAAGGGGAATCAAAGAAATAGATGATTTTGGTCATCCATCACCTCCATACAGAGTAAACAACAACCAGGCCCGCTCTATCCTTTACGACACAAATTGTCCCATGCCAAGATGAAGCCGGAAAGATACATTTACTCATATTCTTAGGTAGAGTGAAAATATGAAGCCAATATACAGAGATGCTCTAAAGGACTGCTCGAAGTAGAGTCAACTTGCCTCCTAGGGAGAGCCTCTTGTGTGCCCATGATAAAAGTATATAGCGTATTTTCTCTATAATTAAGCTCCAATCCTTAATTCCATAACAATTAGGTTGGAGCATAAATCTAAGATATTTAAAATCTGCATCCAATGTAGTGGAGATAACACCAAAAATATGATAAATCTCCAGTACCAATGCATCATCTAGGTAAGAATAAATCATATGAGATTTATGCTCCAACCTAATTGTTATGGAATTAACTGTGTAAACTAGGTGACACAAGCCATGTCTCACAAGTTAACTGCATCCCAGTTGTTTGTTGATGTGGAAATTCAATTTTTCTCAATTTAATCAAGGAAAAATAAAATTGAGAATTTCTTGCTACATTTTTTAAGACTTCCTCTCTGCAAGAAAGGGATTATCAACCACCCCTATCCTGCACCTAAGGAATTTGAACGTCCCCCTTGACAAAGATTTTGTCAAAATGTTAACATCTTACGCCTCTATCAGAATGGAGTGTAGCAACATCATCTGCCTCTAGACATAGTCTCGTAAATGGTGATATTGGATATCTATATGCTTAGATTGATCATGAAATATCATATTCTTGGAGAGATTGATGCAACTCTGATTATCACAATTGGATCCATCATATGACCAAATAGTCCAGCAAGTATCTTTCTCATCCATATCGCTTCACATGTTTCTTGACTTGCAACCATGTATTATGCTTCTGTCTAGCTGAGCACCACAGGTCTTTGCTTCTTGTCGTACCAAGAAACAATTACAAACCCAACACTAAAAATTACACTTTATGTACTCTTTCTTTCCAACGGACTTCTTGCCCAACTTGCATCTGTGAAGCTGCACAACTTCACTCCCTCTGCTCGTCTATACCATAGCCCAAACTGGGTAGTGCTGGTGAGGTACCGTAAAACATGCTTAGTTGCTTTCCAAAATAGTTTGGCTGATCTAACCATACCATGTCTTAGCTCATTGATTGCACATCACATGTCTAGTCATGTGTTCACAACATACATGAGTGGACCCACTAGTTATCGATAAATGGTAGAATCCACTTCACCTGAAGTGGCATCCTCCTTCCTCTAGTTTTTTGTTAGAGGAGTTTCCTTGGGTTTACAACTCTCCATGCAGAATCTTTGTACTATCTCATTTTTATACTTGCCTTGAGAGACAAATAATTACCCATCACCTTGTCATACTTCCAACTCAAGAAAGTAGTGCAAGAGACCCATGTCCTTCATTTAAAATTCCCTTGCAAGATATGATCAACATCTCATCACTAGTTAAAATAAAATTATCAACATATAAGACAATAATAATAAATTTACCTTCTATCCATACGTGATGAGGTTTACATCTGGTTCACTTATGGTGAATCCCAAACCAATGAGATAACTATTGATATTGGTGTACCAAGCACGAGGTCCTTGCTTGAGATCATACAGTGCTCACTTGAGTTTGCACATATGAGACTCTAATCAAATGTCTCAAAACCTTTTTGTTACTCTATGTACACCTCCTCCTTAATAACCCCATTCAGAAATGTTGTTTCACACCCATCTGGTGGATATTCCACCCCATCTGTGCAGCGAAACGAAGAATTGATCTAATGGATGAGTACCTTACTACAAGAGAAAATGTCTCGTCATAGTTAATTCCCTCAACTTGAGAGTACCCCTTGGCCACAAATCTGGCCTTATACTTCCATATTATTCCGTTTGTTGCCTACTTCACCTTGAAGATCCATCTCAAACCCACTATTGATTTATATGTTGTTCTTGGGAGCTTTTCCCAAACACGGTTCTTTGCAATGGATTCATATTCCTCCACCATTGCATCAACCCATATAGGTTTCTCTATTTCTTCCTCAAAATAGGATGGCTCAATCTCTATAAGCTCAGTCATAAGAGCCATGTTGCCAGTGTACCTCTCGGGTGACCTCCTTTGCTTACACAAATTTGAAGGATATCCCACATTCTCCCTCGCATCCTGCACAATTCTATCAAGTTCCTTAGTTTTTTTTTGCCTTCTCTGGAGGTTTTGCTTTAGTGAATGTCTCCACTCTCTGCTCTACAATTTGTGGTTGCTCTACAACTTCTTGAGCTTCCTCTTTTTGAGCTAAAATCTCATCTTTTAGTGGAATCTAAAGCTCCCTCTCAAGAGAGCACCACATAGATTTCTCCTCATCAAAATTTACATCCCTTCACATAAATATCATTATGAGTGATGGCAAGTACATATGGTAGTTGCGGGGAGTTTTTGTGTAACCCACAAATACCCCAAATTTTGCTATTGACTAAAGCTTCTTCCTTGATTCTTTGGAGACATGGCAATAAACAGAGGCTCCAAAAATCCTGAAATGCGACACATCCAGTTTTCTTCCCGAGAAAGCCTCCTCTGTTGTAATATCATGCCAAGAATCCGATGAGAACTTCGATTCTGGAAACAAACTGTTGTATTGCATGCCTTAACTCACAAATGTAGTGGTATGCCTTGGTCATGCAACATCACCCTTGTTTCTCCCAAAATGATATGGATATTTCTCTCAACCACCCAGTCTGATGAGGGTTGTGGGTTGTTGTCAACTCTCATCGAATGCCTTCTTTCGCACATAAATTTTTAAATTCATTAAACACATACTCACCTCCATTATTGTTCCAGAAAGCCTTCACTTTTTTGTTGTTTTCATTCTCAAACAGTGCCTTGAATTCTATGAACTTGGAGAATGTCCCATCTTTCTTCCGCATGGAGAGATCCAACACTTATGTGAGAAGTTATCAATAAAAAGGACAAAATATTTGTGTCTGGCAGTGGAGGCTATAAAGAAAGGTCGACAGACGTCAAAGTGGATCCTTTCTTGGACTACATGTGCTTTATTGTCCCGATCATGAAATTCAGATTTTATGTACTTCCCTAAGGTACATCCTTTGCATACATCCTGCTACTCAAGTGCTCCTTTCGGAAGGCTAGTGGATATTTGTTGTATACTATTCGAGGTGCCATGATGCAAATGGCCAAGGCTTATGTGCTAAAGTTCACCTACATCATGGCCCTGCACTTTCTCTTCCTTAGTTTTTAATGCAACACAATCTTCCACATCTAACTTATATGGATTCTTCACACAAACCTCGATCTTCTTCACCTGTCTTGTCGTTATGTGTCTCAGAAATGTTTTTCCTTTGTTGAAGATCACATCATAACCACAATCTTCCAAAGCTGCAATAGAGGTGAGATTTTTCTTTAGGCCTACAACAAACATGACATCCTTGAGCCTGTGAGGGGAGCCTGACTCCCTCTGAAAGTTGACTGTACCAATACTGGTCATGTTGTACCTTCCAACGTCCCCTAGCTTGATGTAAATATGGATATCTTTCTCCTCCAAGTCACTGAAAAGTCTCTACACCCTGTCATGTGGAACAATGCACCTAAGTCTTAGTACCACACACTCCCCATCACTATGTTGGACATGCATGTGATAAGGGTAAAGTCAAGGTCGAACTATGAATCCAAGGCTTCACCCACTACTCCTCCTAAGGTCTTCTCACTTACCTCTTCCTGTGGGCACTTTGTGGCATAGTGCTTGTATTCATGACAATGGAAGGATTTAATTTTTGACAAATCTTTCTTCTTTCTCCCTTGGTTGGATTCTGGTTTGGTTTTATATTTCTTCCCCTTTCCCCTTCTTTCCCTTTCCAGCCAATGCAAATTTTTCTTCATCCTTGCCCTTGGATGAGGTCCGATCTCTAGTATTCTACCTTATTTCCTCTTGTACCAAATCGTACCATAAGTGTTCCCAATTCGGTAGTTTCTCCCTCCCGTTCACTTAATATTGATAGGTATGCCAACTCTAGGGAAGGCCCAGAAGGGATATTCTTACCAAGTCATCCTTTGAAAGAGTAACACCAACTCTTGCAAGCTCATCATGAACTTGTGTGAACCTCCTCAGATATTGTAGGGTAAAGTCATTCTTCTACATCTTGATATTTCAAAGTCTATCCTTGAGCACCAACTTTTTGTGGTCACTACTATTCTAGAAGATATTTGTGAGTGCCTACCACATTCCATAAGGATTTTCTTTCCCATGGATATTGCTTACAATGTGGTCTCATACTCCATCCAATATTATTATCCACACCTTGGCTACAACTTTCTTCGACTAAGAAAGGTTTTGGGCATCAAATTCTGCTGGTTTTGTAACATCTCTCTTGATGCATTCTAGTAATGTAGAAATTTCACCTGTAGAACAAACCGATATATGCAATGTCCTAAAGCATAATACTTTTTCTACTTCTACAAAACATTAAGTGGAAGCATAATCGAATTCATGAGCAACATCAAGTAGAAACATGCATGACTGATCAAGAGAAATAATCACACAAACAAAAGATATATCTAGGGGAAATCACCAACATAAAACCCCAACAATGTATTATCAATCAAGTGTAGATCCTCAACAACATACAAAAAGAATCAGCTCAATAGCTATCCTGCTCTCTCTGTAATCAGAAGATCTTGATGATCTTCAATCCAAGGATGAAAAGCATGGACTACCTAGACCTCATTATATAGGCCACAAGTCCTCTAATCTCCTATAATATGTATTTCTCTTGAAATAGATCCTTCTCCATGCAAGGAATACTTACTAGAAATATCCAAGCATCTGATAGTACATTGTCCCTCATTTGATCTCAACTGGGTCTCTGACAGAACTGGCATGCAACAATTATCCATGAGTTAATCCTCAGTTATCTAAAATAATAGTTGTCACATGCATGCAAGCATTAACAAACCATATTTTATTATTTTAACAACTTGTTAAAATAATCTAACTAGACTTGACTAGTTAGAACTAAGTCAACTGATTCTCTCATTATAGAACTCATACTTATTCCCTCAATCCATAGAGGAAATTAAGGATAAGTTCCTCAATCAGTGGGACAACTCATGTGCATGCTCACAAAGACTTCAAGTTCGAATTTCCTTAACTAATTAACTCAAATGAATTAATTAATTAATATTTCCAACTGCTATTAAGACCAAAGTTAATTTGACTTCCTATAGATAGACTAGGGAGTACTATAAATAGGAAGGGACCAAGAAATGTTATTTTTAGAATTTTCTATTTTTAGCAGTTTCACCTCTCACCCAATGTGGCCAATGACCTCACTAGCCAAACTACTATTTTTATACATGCTATTTTTAGCATGTCTATTTTTAGCACATTCTAAATTTAACATTTCTTGTTGCACATTTTTCAACACTCCCTCTCAACAAGAAAGGCTTTCTCTCGAACCAGATCCTGTAACTCTGGAATGTTTTGCATGTAACACATCTACCCAATCCACTTGCTCCAACAACACTTGGAACAAAAACACTCCCAACTGACCACTCTGTTGGGCTAGGAACATACTCTGATGCTGATGCTCTACCTGTTGCTGACAATTGCTCCCTCTCCGACATCTACGCTACTACAACATCTCCATGCATCTCGCACCATTGTACACCTCTCTGTGCCACCTAGCATTGTGCAAAACACTTGTGCCTCTCGCATTACTGCAGCCTACTAGCTATGCGTTGTCCTGGGATTCCCTGCACTCGCACTTTCGATTTGTCAACCTTCTTCCCATCATTGGAAGAATTGGATTCAGAAAGAGAAACCTTCTCCTTCCCCTTCTTCGCCTTACTTTCTAAGTCACAGTTCTCCTCATCATTTATGGATGAAGAACTATCTCTGGTACTCTGTCTAATCTCCTCTTGCATCAAATCTGACCATAATCATTCCCAATATGGCAGTTTCTCCCTACCATTCACCGAATCTTAGTAGCTATGCTAGCTCTTAGGAAGGCCAAGGAGTGCTAGACTCACCATATCCTCATCCGATGTCTCGAACCCTACACTTGCAAGCTCATCCCTGCATATGATGAGTTTGGTCAGATACATAGAGATCGTCTCATCCCTTTCACACTTGATCTTTCGAAGTGTGTCCTTTAGTGCCAGCTTCCTCTGATCACTGCTATTCTGATATAAATCTTTCAATGTTTTCCACATTGCATGCGGAGTCTCCTTCCCATGGAGGCTCGAGACAATGTAATCTTGCACTCCCTCCAAGAGAAATCTCCTAGCTCTAGCCACACACTTCCTCCATCCCACCTGCTCAGTCTTGTCAGTAGGTTTAGGGATTTCTTGATCAATGAAATCCTTAAGACCATTATCTTCCAAAACTGCCTCCATGTGATCCTTTCAAGCTATATAGTTTGAGCTGCCATCAAGGGCATACTCAAGCCTCAAACCATAGAACGCCATCGATGAAATAGATGTGATAAGAACTTGAGATCTATATCTTGAATAATAAACTTTGAATTTCTCCTGCTAGTATATCGTTCATGCTTGATCACCTGTGCTCTGATACCATGAAGAAATTTCGCCTGTAGAACAAACCGATATATGCAATGTCCTAAAGCATAATACTTGTTCTACTTCTACAAAACATTAAGCAGAAACATGATCGAATTCATGAGCAACAGCAAGTAGAAACATGCATAACTGATCAAGAGAAATAATCACACATAACACAAGATATATCCAGGGGAAAGCATCAGCATAAAACCCCAACCATGTATTGTCAATCAAGTGTAGATCCTCAACAACATACAAAAAGAATCATATCAATAGCTATCCTCCTCTCTCTATAATCAGGAGATCCTGATGATCTTCAATCAGAAGATGAAAATCACGAACTACCTAGGCCTCATTATATAGGCCACAAGTCCTCCAATCTCCTATAATACGTATTTCTCTTGAAATAGATCCTTCTCCATGCAAGGAATACTTACTAGAAATATCCAAGCATCTGATAGTACACTGTCCCTCATCTGATCTCAACTAGGTCTCTGACAGAACTGACATGCAACAGTTATGCATGAGTGAATCCTCAATTATCTAAAATAATAGTTGTCACATGCATGCAAACATTAACAAACTATATTTTATTATTTTAACAACTTGCTAAAATAATCTATTTGGACTTGACTAGATAGAACTAATTCAACTGATTCTCTCATTATAGAACTCATACTTATTCCCTCAATCAGTGGAGGAAATTAAGGATAAATGCCTCAATCAATGGGACAAATCATGTGCATGCTCACAAAGACTTCAAATTCGAATTTCCTTAACTAATTAACTAAACTGAATTAATTAATTAATATTTTCAACTGTTGTTAAGACCAAAATTAATTTTACTTCCTATAGATAGACTAGGGACTGCTATAAATAGGAAGGGACCTAGAAATTCTATTCTTAGAACTTTCTATTTTTAGTTTCACTTCTCACCCAATGTGGCCAATGACCTCACTAGCCAAACTACTATTTTTAGACATGCTATTTTTAGCAGGTCTATTTTTAGCACATTCTAAATTTAACATTTCTTGTTGCCCATTTTTCAACACCATTGTCATTGAATACCTACTCCATGCGATCCTTGTAGTCAATGAAATTAGAGTTGCCTTCCAAGGAATACTCTAGCCTTAGCCTATTGAAGGTCATATTTTCAGTTCTTAACAGATCTTGCTACATTGAACTGCAAATTTGAACCTCTTGAGAAACAAATTCGAAATTCATGCTCTAATGTGAATCTTGCTATGATACGATGTAGAAATTATGGTGGAGATTTGCAACTCATCATGAAGTATTTTCAAAATCATAAGACACAAACCTACTTTACTACTCTACGAAAGTTAATTCACAATTTAGAACAAAAAATCCAGACATGCAATAAGAAATAAAATACATGCACACAATATTTTTCATGGGGAAAGCAATCTTCTAATAACTCCAATGCCTTCTTGCATCAATCTTATGAATATAGATGTATTGCAATTGATTTATTCAACTATGCACAACCATAAGTGAATAACCTATCCCTCTGCTCACTAAGAAGGTTGTCCATAATTTATGAAAAAGAGACATTATGTATGGAAAAGATACAAGTGAAAAGATGTTTATTTTTAGAATAGACAATATCTCCTATCTCTCTCTCATCCCAATCCCAAAATCAATAAGGAATATCATTTAAATTTAATGCCCCAAGCTACATTTTTAGGACATAGTTAGGATTCTTAAGAAAATTACCCAAAAGGTAACACAATTCTTGTTATTGTTAGACCTATGCATTAGGGATATCTCTGACATCCACTTTAACAAGCATATTTCCTTGTGCTCAATATTCTCAATAAAAATAACATACTTTGTGGTGTTGATGAGTAATTTCTATTAAGTTTCTGCTTTTATGAATCTTGGGGAATTCCTAAACATAAACTTCTTAGACTAAATAAGAAGCGATCGATTTGTAATATTCTTTTTTTTGTGGATATGGTTAAAGTGGACAGAATCTACCCATGGTATTTACCATGGTAGTTGCTCATGGCATTGATCCACGGTATTTGCCTTCGTTTTTCGAGTGAAAATAATAAAATAAAGTCTCTAGAGATTCAATGAAGCACATAAAAGGGGATAGGAGCCTAACAATGTAATAATCGAGAGTTATTTATCTATTTTTCTTTTGTTGAGAGCTTATCAAGGCAAGTTTTAGTTGATCCCAAGGACAAAAACCCCATGGGAGTAATTTCTCTGGTGGATCCATCGAGGATCTAAGATTGTGCTTCAGCATCTTTAATTTCTCTGTTGATGTGAAGCCATACATGCCAAGGCACGAGCTTTTGCAGTGCTTCTATGGGCATGTAATTTCCTTCAAAGTTATTTACATAAATAATATGCTGCATTCTCATATCTTTACTGTGTTCGGTGTTTCTACTGCAAGAATTTTATTAGAACACCTACAATGTACCAGAACTGATTAAAATTTTGATGATTGGGAAATTACAGTGGTATCAAAGTTGTGCATCCTACTAGCCTGAGGGTTTTATTGGAAAATTCTAAATTATTTGCAGGGTTATTTGGAGGTTTCATTCAAGGAACTTTGGTGGAATTTATGCTCACCCTAGCCAACATTTCCATCTTCGATGGTATTTCGTATCATCCTAGTTGGTTCTATTTTTTGGTTGATTGGAAGAAGAATTTTCTGCATTATTTTGAGAGTTATTATTTTATTGCAAACAAAAGAGAAAACATTACTTTGCCAAATTTTTAGATTGGACCTAGGTCTGCTTTACCATATTTATTCAATCAAGTTTATGGGGTCGAGATTGAACCCCTATCAGATTTGAGGGTCTCTTTTCAATTGTATTGCAAGGCTTTGAGATTTGTTGTAGGAAGTACTACCATCTTGACTATAATTTGATTACAGGTCTATGGAAATCCAACGGAAGAGTTCATCTCTTTCTAGTGGGTCAAAGACCAAGGGTTCAAAGGCAAAATTCTGAACACAAGTATCATATCAAATTATATCCATTTCATTTCAAGATCAATGGTATGAATATATTTTTGTAATCTATATTGGAAAGAGGCTGGATCATTTAAATCTAAGGAGGAGACCCTACCTTTCAATGCCATTTTTAACTTTCTCATAGATCTAAAGTGTCTCCTTGAAATAATTGTGGATTGATTTCATTGGAGGTAAACGAGGTCAAATTGCAAAGGTTGGAAGGTTGAGTTTCTAAACTTGATCCCAAGGAAGAATATAAATTATTTAATCAAGCTCATCCTAGGATTGAGGTTGAACCCATAGCCAAATTTGGAGATTGATCACTTGGAGGCCAGATTTCTTTTCCAAAGGCTGAGGGTTTCAGGGTCATTTCTCCACACATTTTCCAGAATTCTTTCTCTTATAGTGTTTTCTTCTCAAAGATGTACGAAAAGAACCCACTTAAGAATGTGGATGATAAAAAATATCAATAATATAAATGGCTGCTAAAAATTGTAGATCTGCAACAAATGATAGAATCAAAACCTGCGAAAGTCCTAATCTATGCCACTATCATAGTTAAACAACAAAAAGAAACAGTAATAACTCAAATAATCCAATGGAAACTATATATACAAAGAATATATTTTATTATAACACCTGTGAAGGGAACAAATAAATGTTACCTGTCCCCCTCTATGGGATGGGTTCTTGGCTATCCTCAAACGTCTTCATCTTCTTTAGAGTCTCTCTCCTCTATAATGTGAAAACCCAACAAATAAAATGTTTGAGCTTAATGGGAACTCAAATTGCAGAGAAATGGAGTGCATCAATGAAAATAATCAAAGTTACAGTAGTGAGTGCAACAATGAAAATAGTCAAAAGTGAATAATGAATGGAAAACCCTTCTGTTTATAACAAAATATTGAGTTATCCTTGAATAATGAGCAATAATAAAATATTATTAACCCCATTCTTGGAATAACCACATGGAATATTTTATTGTATTGGTTAGGAGGGAAAAAATATTTA
>APFE030873120.1:100245-118685 GCA_000404065.3 Pinus taeda
CTCCCACTGAGTTGAACTATACTGTGACTGAAAAAGAGTTCTTAGCTGTTGTTCATGCAATCAATAAGTTTAGACATTATATAACAGGCTATGAAACTTTTGTCCATACTGATCATTCTGTGATTAGATATCTAATGAACAAAACTGTTACTAATGGCAGAGTTACAAGATGGCTCTTACTTTTACAGGAATTCAACATTACTATGTTGGATATACCAGGAAAACAAAATACAGTAGCTAATTTCTTGTCTAGGATCCAAAATACTAAAGAAGATTCTCCTGTAGAGGATAAGTTTCCAGATGAATATTTATTTGTAGTAACTACTAAGACTCCTTGGTATGCAGATATTGCTAACTATCTGGTTACAGGGAAACTACCTCCACATCTATTTCCTAGTGAAAAAAGAAAAATTATTCAGGAGAGTTCAAAATATTCATGGATTTCTAACGAATTGTTTAAAACAGGGCCAGATTGTGTGATCAGAAGATGTGTTCGGGAAGATGAAATGCCTGACATCCTCAAGGCATGTCATGATGAGCCATCCAGTGGACACTTTGCTGACAAAAGGACGGCCTATAAAATCCTTTCTTTAGGATATTATTGGCCTTCCCTCTTCAAGGATACAAAAGAATATGTCAAAAGGTGTGACAACTGCTAAAGAGTAGGGAAACTGACTCTTTCAAATGAAATGCCATTAAAACCACAAGTACTCATTGAACCCTTTGAAAAATGGTCTTTAGATTTCATTGGACCCATTAATCCACCATCTAAGCAAAAGAAGTATATATTGTTATGCACTGATTATGTCACTAAATGGGTAGAAGCGAAATCGTTCTTTCTGCTACTGAAAATTCAGTTGTTAGTTTTCTTTATGAGGATATTTTTACTCGCTTTGGTGTCCTAAGAGAAATTGTGACAAATTAGGGAATGTCAATTTACATCCAACATGAAGGAGAAGCTGATGGAAGAATACAAAATCAAGCATACAAAATCTACTCCTTACCATCCACAAGCAAATGGCCAAGTGGAGTCTACAAACAAAGTCATTGAAAGCATCATCACCAAGACTGTTCATCTACACAGAAGTGATTGGGATGAAAGGCTTCCTAAAGCCTTATGGGGCTATAGAACTACATAGAGGAACACAACAGGACATTCTCCCTATGAACTTGTTTATGGGAAAGAAGTCCTGCTCCCCATTGAGTTTCAAGTCAAAAACTTTCAAGATGGCAGTTCAGTTGGGGATGGACCTATCAGAAGCCCAAAAACACATAATGGAGCAGTTGAATGAACTAGATGAGATCAGACAAGAAGCAATTCTAGGAACCGATCTAGTTCAACATCAAAGAGCATAGTGGCATGATAGATATATCAAAGAGAAAAAGTTTCAAGAGGGAGATTGGGCATTACTATTTGATTCCAAGTTTAGTTTAATAGACTCAAAGGAAAATTTCAGACTCATTGGCTGGGCCATATGGAGACGACAAAGTCTTAGATGGAGCAGTAAGATCAAGACCATTGATGAATTTCAAACTCCTCTTATTGTGAATGGCCATAGATTAAAGATTTATCATAAGCCACTCTCAAAAGAGGAATTTGTCAAAATGTTTCAAGAGAATTATACAATAAGGCTGGTGAAGAAGAATCCTTCTTCCCCACCAACGTAGCCTTTGCTTTTAAGTTCAAAAAAAATAAAAATAAAAATAAAATTTAAATTGGTATAAGCTTGAAAACCAATCTCTGATTGGCAGTCCTATACAGAAAATGTAGAGTGAAAATCAGGGACACCTGACACTTTATATTTTCCAAAAAAAAATCTCTCTTTCTTTCCCATTTCCACTTCACTTCATTTCCATCCCACTCCATTTCATTCTCATTTCACTTCACTCACTTCGTCTCACTCCATTTCATTCTATCTCATCAATAAAAGTTTTTTTTTTTATATAACCATTTCCATTCAGATAGTTATTGCCTAACTATCTCTATTCAACAAAGTGGTTGTTGTGCCAAGTTTCCACAGCTGGGATTAGTTTCCGCAGCCACCACTCAGTTTTTTTTAATTTATAGTCAAGATGTTAGTGCAATAATCATGAAAATGCAGGTATGAATAAGAATATGCTATGAAGACATGTACATGGAGCATCCACAGACATCAATAAGGAGCAATTGATTAAGGGCTAATGGACAACAAAAGACAAGGATTCCAAGGTATGGGCAAAAATTTCTTTCAAATAGCAATTAAAGGCCCAATTTTGCATAGTTATTAAACCCTACAACTCACTATGTGCAATGATATTACAATAGCTCCATTACCATTCCATGACCTTACTCCAGGAACCATGCATTTACTCCCTAAACAATCTCATGATTATTTTTTGGGTTTAACTCGTAGATGACTACACTTCCACACTCCACTTGTACTCATGAGATGTGACCTATTTAATTACGGCTCCTCTCCACCGTACTTTGCGCAGCTATTTCATCAACGTGTAACGTCTCTCACGCAGTCGTTCAGTTCAAAAATTCCGACTCCACTTCACTACCCTACCATTGTGTTAAAGCTGCACCTCATTCGCATACGTCTCCATTTCATTTTGTGAACTCATCTTGGTTGCTCATCCTCTGTTTCCGCTTACAATTCCTAAACACTTCCGTTACCCGTATCCATCTTCCATTTTCAGCCATTTTTCTTCCACAAACTTTGAAACATAGCCGTCTTACCTCTGTTAAACCCTCACATGCAGTTGAGTTCCAGATTGAATTTTGAACAGAGGAAAAGATGGGACAGTTACTGAGGGCAGAGCCGGAAGGGCCTAAGTTCTTAGAAGGATACCCTTAGGAAAAAGAATTGTTGAAGAAGGCCAAATGGCTCCGCTTCATTCATAAATTTTGAGGGCCACAATAAGGAAGTAACAAAATCCTTTGCAAGGTCTTTCAATGACCAGGTGGTGGAGATTAGAGACCTAAAGTTCACAGTCACTGAAGCTTCAATTGCAGCTACTACAGACTTGCCCCAGGAAGTTAAGCTGGCTTAAAAACAAAATTTTGGACAAGCAGGCATGGATAATTATATTACGTAACCCAGGTATGGACGTTACTGTATTCATAAGAGGGATTCCTGTTCATGCATTAAAAGAAGAATGGGCCAGCTTACTGTTAATCATTCAAAAGTTTATCACTTGTGAAGGCCAATTTGCGGCAATGTACATGTATCATACTAGGCTATTGATGAACTTCTTAGAGAAACAAACTCTTAATCTACCCTATTTCTTATTGTTGAGTTTGAAAAAGATGAGCACCACTGTCCAAAAGAACATAGGGGACATAGAACCTGATTTATATCATCATGGACTCGTGAGAATTCTAGTTGAAGATCAATTGAAGAAAAACAAAGATACTTGGGAACAGTTTCTAGTAAGAAACTACTTTCAAGAGCCATCTGAGGCACCTAGAAGCAGTACACCGAAGACACCAAGAAGGAGTAGGAAACAAGGAAAAAGTTTCATAATCCAAGACTCTCCTATTGCTAAAACTAAAGAAATTGGTCAAAAAGACAAGGAGGAAAGAACTAAGAACCGAAAACAGAGAAAATTGAAGGGAAAAAGGAACTTAGAAGATGTTTACCAATCACCAAAGCCATCTGTAGAGGAAGACTATCAAGTGTTATCTAAGAGATTAGTGCATCTTCGAAAGTAAGCTGCCACAACTAAGAAGGAAGTAAAAGGAAAACAAATTATGGAAGAATAAAGTACTAGCCCACAATACTTAAGAAGAAGCTCAAACTTAACACAAGTAAAAGGACCCCACTTCATCAACTTGGGTGGGGAAACACCAGAGAAACCTCCAGCTGGCCATAGTCCACCTCATCCTCTACCAAATATTGAAGTCAGCCCTTCAGATGTTGATGTAAGCCCTTCCTGGCCAGAATTAGAAGACAGTCCTCCTCCTCAACAAGACTTTGAAGCCAGCACAAGGAAAACACTTGAAATCGATCCAAAACAGTAAGAGGTATATGATTACCTCGAACCTTTAGAGAAGACAGTTGTAGGCCCGAGCACATTATCCACTTTGCCTCACATAACACAAGATGCACAAGTTCAATCTTTGAAACAAGAAGTGTTTGAATTGGAGGTTTTAAATAGGCACATTAAACAAGAAAATGAGGCATTAAAGGAGAAAAGCAAAGTGGACAAAATCATCCATGACAATACTATGTTACATATGGGACTGTGGCAGAAAAAGAACAAGAAACTAAAAAAGAAGTGCAGAAAGTTGAGCAGGGAATTAATCAATCTCAAGTTCAGATGTTTGATAAGGAAACCGAGAATGGTGATAGCACCAAGAAAGAAGAGAAGAGGACTGGATGTACTAGAAGAGGCTTCAGAATACATAGACTAAAGGGAGATGACTAAAATTTTGGTTGCATGAGGACATGCAACACCTTCACAGTGGGGGTATGTTGAGTCCCAAACTTACATCTTCCCTATATACTTTTTTAGCCTTTTTCTCCAGTTACCTGAACCTCCAAGCTATCAAATCATTGCATATTAGTTTAAAAAGAGCATATAAATGATTTCCTAACTATGTCTTGTCACTGCTATTTGATT
Organism: Pinus taeda; assembly: GCA_000404065.3. Classification (NCBI taxonomy): domain Eukaryota; kingdom Viridiplantae; phylum Streptophyta; class Pinopsida; order Pinales; family Pinaceae; genus Pinus; species Pinus taeda. The sequence continues at coordinate 104,854 of APFE030873120.1, forward strand.
TAGATTTTTGCTCAATCAGCTGCAGAATCTTGTCACTTTCCGCAGCCAGTATCAGTTTCTGCAGCCTTTTTGTTGAAGTCTATGTTACAGGTGTCTACTGGAGAATCTGACCACATGGGCAAGCTACAAATGATGTGGACATGGAACGTGTCCCCTTGGTTCAGCTGAATCACCCACAGAAGCCCGTGGTCAAAGCTAGTCAAACGGTGGTCAACATTAAGATTTTTACGGTGGCAACACTCTGTTTTTCATCATGAAGATGATTGCATGGCAAGATCCTAAATCTCAGGAGGTGTGCTAACACCTAGAGACTGCCCGTGAACCGAATCTAACAAGCCACCCTCCTTGGATTTATTTCCCATGGCTACCATACTGCTAGATTTCCGAATATGGTCATTTACGTGTCTGTCTACCAACGCGGATCTTAGGAATTAGTTATGTATTTCATTTTATAAATAAAGCATCCTCGTATGCGTATAAGCTAGCTTTTGATATGTAATTTTGACTGTTTTTACGAGCCATCGTGCCGTGACATAGTCCTTATGTTATGACTGTAATTCAATATATTAGAAGATACTACTTTTAAGTTCAAATCCATTATTGATTTCTGATTGGCCGAGGTTGCAGAGGGCCCCTGTACACCAAGGTTCTGTAGTTACTGTATAGTTCCATGTTTTCTTCATTTACACTCTTGATGCCATAGATGTTTGCTTGTATATATTACATTGCTCATGGTATTCATGTTGTTTGTTGTACATAGTTTCTTTTATGCTTTCTAATGACTGTCAATGGATCAGTGTTTTCATTTCAGGTTCTAATAGATAGCCCGAGGGAAGTGCATATAGCTTTTTGATGACTAATGACATGATGGAATTATCTTGTCCTTCTGCTGACTTGTTTTCTTAGTTCTAATTCCAGCACTGTCTATTTCTTTCAGTTTTGCTTTGCTCATTTACTTTTCTGCAAGATAGATATTAGACTATTCATATCATTTTCAATTGCCTCCTATAGCCAGAGTGAGTCGAATGGTGAGGGATTGAGTGTGAATGTATAGTTTGATACTAGATTATTTTCTTTTGCAAGTTAGTGATTAGATTACTCATATCATTTTCGGTTACCTCCTATAGCCAGAGTTAGTCGAATGGTGAGGGATTGAAGGATGAATGTGTAGTTTGATCTTAGTTTTATTTTATGCAATTTAGATATCAGATTAGTCAATTTGTTGATGATTACTTCGTATAGCCAGAGTGAGTCGAATGGTGAGGGGTCAAAAGTGAGTTGATGTGATATGGTTTAGTTTACTTTGCTTACAGTTTTTGAATTGCTTTGAGTTCAGTTTTTTTCTTTCTATACAGCAGAAAGGATACTGGGTTTCGTAGTCACTAGTTCACTGTTTGGTTTAATTATAATTTAAGCACATCTTTATTTCCTCTTAGTAGTTGATTTCATCATTGCAAGTTTGAAAACATTTTTGAAAACTTTGAAGTTTGGAAATTATTTTAAAGGACACCATTGCCTTGAATACTTATATCCATTCTTGATTTTTAGAATTGCCATCTCACATTAGGGAATCAACAAGAATATAAACCCAAAAACAAACAAAAAATCACAAATTGTCAGAGCATAAAGTGCATGGTTGACCTGGCAGTAACTGACTCAACTCCGGATCAGATGCAGACAGTATGATTGGAGGCTAAAATGGGAAAGAAGGGATGAATGGTATCAAAATATGGACGGAATAGTGTGATATAATATAATCGGATACGAAACAGACTCCATGGATTCAAGGGTGACTCATCGCAGATGCTCTGAACAAGGGTGACTCGATGACGCTGCCACACAGAATAGGACCAGTGGGGACCATGAAAAAAAGAGTAAATGATGTTTACACATGATGAAATTGACACGTGACATGACAAGTTCCAAGGGAAGGTGGTCCCCAAATTACAAGCGTCACATATGAAGAAATCTGATTTTGAGAGGCGACGAAGTGACCCTTCTTGCAAAAATGGCTTCCTAGTGAAGTTTCAAATCATCCAAAGCTGAGAAAGACTCATTATAGCACTCGATGAGAGATTTCCAATGATGTTGATGGTTCGTCGAGCTAAGATACCGTTTGGTCAAAGCGGATGACAAAATCATTGTGGACTTTTCTACAAAAGGACATCTTCCCTCCAATTGGAATTCATTTTTGATGTGAGTTGTGGTAAATTTGGAGAGGAGGAAAAGGCCCTAAATCTTATGGAGATCATAGTGGACAAACCAGCCATCAGAATCAGGATCTGTGACTTTTAGGTAGTGGCCTTACTCATCTCTTCAATTTCAGTTATTTATTTCATGATTTTTGGCTCCTGATAGTTCCCTAGGAGACCCTTGCTCCTCTTCACGGTCTAATCACACTTTTTGTGCCTAGAAGTGCAATCTGGATCATAGGAAATAGGTGAAAACCTGTGAGATCACACTTTCTGGGAAGAAAACTGTGATTTGGGGCTGAAAAGAGGGGTGGGGCATGGCAGAGCTAAAAATCAACTGGTGTGAGTTAGACTTGGATACCCTCTAATCCGAGATTTTGATGGATCAGGGGGTTCGAGGGGCATTAGCTCACTATGGGGTTCTCAAGTTGGTAGAGAACCCATTGATGAGGGTAGGTGATCCCTTGCTATTGAGAATTGTGAGCTATTGGGATCCAGACCATGAGGTATTTTTCGTGCAGGGGAACAATATTGAGATCACATTACAGGATATTCATTTTTTCACCGGACTCCCTCCCCTCAGAGTGGTGGGAGTATACATCTGACGTTTCCATGTGGGAGGAACATTACAAAGTTTTTGGAGTGCCATTTTCCATAGGATGTGCATGTGAAGGTCACGACTATCCCGATTAGTGATTTAGACTGGCTAGAGACATAGGTTGTTTCCGCAGCTATGCTAAGGATCTTGGGCAACCATGTGTTCCACCACATCACTGGTGGGCAGACGATGCTAGTTGAGAGTGTTTTAGCTAGGACCTACTATGGGTGGTCGAGATGATGCTGTCGTCGGTGAAATGATAGTTAAATCTATACAGGTGAGCCATGACTATGTTTTTGGTACAGTACTATGTGCATTCTTCTTTCAGAAGATACCCACCATCCTTCCTCATGTATAGATCCGATATGGGGGCCCACAGGAGCCCAGGATCTGCCACTGGGGGCAGCTACTGCAGAGAGGAGGACGGGGAGTCAGACTGGTGTTCCAACCTGTGGTTTTTGCACATTGGGATTAGATGCCTCTATAGATTGACGATTATCCTTATAGTGGGATGAGCTATCAGGGAGATCCTGACTTGCCACTTTTGCTCAGGCAAGCATGGGGACCAAATGGTAATTGTTAAGTTGCTATTTTTATGGTTCATTTCATATTTTTATCACATGTATATGGTACTAAGTGTAAAATATGTGGTATGCAGACATAGCTCTGGTAAAACTAGCAAGAAATGTAGGACGAGCCACAATGCTTGTGGCTGCAGATTGGGGAACATCGTCATCTTGTCAAGGTCTATAGGATAGTGTGCTACTCATTTATCTACACCGTAGATGTGGGGTACTCTTGACCAGAGTTTATGACCGCGGATGGCATGAGCTAGACGATCTATACATATATGAGTGTAACGGCCTTCCCTTAGAGTGGCGAGTTATCATGCGGTGCATGGTGATGGATGGTCATGTAGTACGTGATCTACGTGCAAGTGGGGCAGAGCCTTTGGTGCGTGATCCTTCGGATAATGACTAGATATGGGGACATGTGGGTCCCTTTGATTTTGATTTTTGTAACATGTTTTGGGCATGCCAGATGTATTTAGAGCTATGGGCTCAGAACACTTATATGATTATGCATTTTTATATGACGATGATTGTTAGCCATGTGTTTTGTTTATGGTTGTCTTCTGTGGTATACATGTGATAAATGCCAATCTAGAATGTTATTTGCAATGGTATCTACATAGTTATTTTGGGCTTTAGGAACTTGACTAAAAGTAATGGTTTGAAATTCACATACCAACAACATAAAATAATTAATAATTTATTTGTTGATTTTTCATAATTGGGTCAAATATGACAACGAATATTAATTGAACAAGGGTTTAATTAATTATTCCTAGAAGGAAATCAAATAAATAGTGATTTATTTAATTATTTTTCATGAGTTTAATTATAAATTACTTAACAAAGGTAGTTTCTTAAATAATTTTTCACAGTGAAAGAAATTTTACTATTGTAAAATTCGCTTTACATGGTGTAGTTCGATCCATCTAGTAAATTAGGCTAGATGATCAATATTTTGGTGATAACAGATTTCCCCCCAAAGTACGAGTGTTAGGAGGAAAACATATGACCGAACTGTGTTGTAAAGACATAATCACTACGCAACAAAGTGGAGTGAGATAGAGAGAGAGAGAGAGAGACCAATACAACTGAAGCAGGAGCATAGGGGCAAAGGGGGCAAGACCAATGCAAGTCACCTTTTATGTTTTGGTACCGGACCTCAATGAGGCAGGGGAGGCATACATATACCCACCAAGATAACTTAGTACAAAAGTAATGGTGTGCTAAGAAAATCAAACTGTGCAATGAAGTACATGCTGAATGGTACATGACATGTTGGCATAACTGAGTCAGAAAATAATAAAATGTGTCCCATATATATAATGCACCTCGAAAAATGTGAGCCATGATTGAATATAATATGAACTGATTACATGAGATATAATGGCCCTTCCCTCAAAAAATGTGTTGGAGGGAGGGTAGAACAACCGAGGAAGCCCTTTTGAACAAGGAAGGGATCTGCAAAACTAAATGGATCATCTGAAGGAGATGTGCATGCTATGAACATTGTGATTGGTAGGAACCGAACCCATTATATTTGCAGAACTGTATCTAAGGCTGTAGCATAATAGGAATGCATCCGAGCATGTCGGGGGCTACCTGAAGGGGCACCCACTCATGAAGTCTCAAACAATTCACACACACCTAGGAACCACTGGTACAATTTACTGCATCACTAGACCATCGAGTGTATGGATCAGGAACATGAAACACCCAAGTCAAAGGGCAATAATGAGTCCCTCTACTCGATCCAAAGTACCGAACAAGAATGGAAGCTATAACCAAGATACACCACCCTCTAGGTCGTTCTTATGGAATAAATGAGCTGATGTCGACAGAATAGGGCCCACAATAGGTGAGGCAATGAGGATCCTCAACTAAGGTATGAGGGAAAATAGTAATGTGACTGATGGACTGACACTAGGTATAATGGAAAATGAGGAATTGAGGGACAAATAGATGACTTCCCTTATTAGAGCATAAAGTGCATGGTTGACCTGGTAGCAACTGACTCAACCTCGGATGGGATGCAGACAGTATGACTAGAGCCCAAAATGGGCAAGACGGGATGAACAATATCAAAATATGGATGGAATATTTTGATAATATATAATGGGATACGAAACAGACTCCATGGATGCAAGGGTGACTTGTCACGGATGCTCTGAACAAGGGTGACTCGATGACACTGCCACACAGAATAGGCCTGGTGGGGACCATGAAAAAATGAGTAAATGATGGTTACACATGATGAAAATTGACAAGTGATATAACAAGTTCCAAGGGAAGGTGGTCCCCAAATTACAAGCGTCACATATGAAGAAATATGATTTTGAGAGGCGATGAAGTGACCCTTCTTGGAAAAATTGCTTCCTAGTGAAGTTTCAAATCATCCAAAACTGAGAAGGACTCCTTATAGTACTTGATGAGAGATTTCCAATGATGTTGATGGTTCATCAAGCTGAGCTACTGTTTGGTCAAAGTGGGGGACAGAAAAATTGTGGATTTTTCTATGAAAGGACATTTTCCCTCCAATTGGAATTCATTTTTTAAGTGAGTTGTGGTAAATTTGGAGAGGAGGAAAAGGCCCCAATTCTTGTGGAGATCATAGTGGAAAAAAATGGCCATCAGAATCAGGATCTATGACTTTCAGATAGGTGGCCTTACTCATCTCTTCAATTTCATTTATTTATTTCATGATTTTTGGCTCCTCGCAGCTCCGTAGGAGAGCCTTGCTCCTCTTCATGGTCTAATCACACTTTTTGTGACTAGAAGTGAAATTTAGATCATAGGAAACAGGTGAAAACCTGTGAGCTCACACTTTTTGGGCATAAAAATGTGATTTTGGGCTGAAAAGAGGGGTGGTTTTCTCGCTTGGTGGGGGTTATAGGTTGATTAGTGTAGACCAGTGTTTTCTTCTCTCAACTGACAAGAAATGTGGTGTTTTGTAGGCATGGCAGAGCTAAAAATCAACTGGTGTGAGTGAGGCTTGGGTACCCTCCAATCTGAGATTCAAATGGATTAGGGGGTTCGAGGGGCATTAGCTCGTTATGGGGTTCTCAGGTTGGTAGAGAATCCATTGATGAGGGCAAGTGAGCCCTTGCCATTGAGAATTGTGAGCTATTGGGATCCAGACCATGAGGTATTTGTTGTGCAGGGGCACAATATTGAGCTCACATTATAGGATATTTATTTCTTCACCGAGCTCCCTCCCCTTAGAGTGGTTTGGGATATACATCTAGTGTTTCCTTGTGGGAGGAACATCACAAAGTTTATCGAACGCCATTGTCCACATGATGTGCATGTGAAGGGCACGAGTATCCTTATTGGTGATTTAGACCGGCTAGAGACATAGGTTGTTTCCAAAGTTGTGGTATGGGTCTTGGGCAGCCATGTGTTCCACGACATCACTGGTGGGCAGATGATGCTCGTTGATAGTGTTTTGGCTAGGACCTACTATGGGTGGGCTGAGATGATGTTGTCCTCAGTGAAACAATAGTTAAGTCTATGTAGGTGAGCCATGACTATGTTTCTGGTATAGTACTCTGCACATTCTTCTTTGAGAAGATACCCACCATCCTTCCTTATGTATAGATCTGATATGAGGGCCCACAGGAGCCCAGGATCTGCCACTGGGGGCAGCTAGTGCGGATAGGAGGACGGGGAGTCGGACGGGTATTCCAACTTGTGTTTTTTGCACATTGGGATCAAATGCCCCTGTAGATTGATGATTATCCTTATAGTAGGATGAACTATCAGGGAGATCCTGACTTGCCACTTTCGCTCAGGTAACCATGGGGACCAAACGGTAATTATTAAGTTGCTATTTTTATGGTGCATTTCATACTTTTATCAAAAGTATATGGTACTAAGTGTAAAATATGTGGTATACAGACATAGCATCGGTAAAACCAGCAAGAAATGCAGGACAAGCTGCAGCGCCTGTGGCTGCAGATTGGGGAACATCGTCATCTTGTCAAGGTCCAGAGGATAGTGTGCTACTCGTTTATCTACACCGTAGATGTGGGCTACTCTTGACCAGAGTTTTTGAGCACGGATGGCATGAGCTAGACAATTGATACGTATATGAGTGTAATGGCCATCCCTTAGAGTGGCGAGGTATGATGCGGCGCATGGCGATGGATGGTCATGCAGCACATGATCTACATGCAGGTGGAGCAGAGCCTTTGGTGCATGAACATTCAGATAGTGACTAGATATGGGGACATGTGGGTCCCTTTGATTTTGATTTTTGTAACATGTTATGGGCATGTCAGATGTATTTAGATCTATGGGCTCCGAACACTTATATGATGCATAATACGATTATGCATTTTTATATGACGATGATGGTTTGCCATGTGTTTTGTTTATGGTTGTCTTCTGTGGTATACATGTGATAAATGCCAATCTAGAATGCTATTTGCAATGGTATCTACATAGTTATTTTCGGCTCTAGGAACTTGACTAAAAGTAATGGTTCCAAATTCACATACCAACAGCTTAACATGCAGATTTTTCTAAATATGACTTGGTTATGCACATGATACACACTAGTCAATTGCATGACAAGTAGCAAGGAATATAAATGAACATGAAGATGAAGGATGGGATGAGAAAGGGAATCGGCTAACAAACCTATCACTGCATCATAGTCGGCCTATTTATTGGTGGCAAATCCAATGCACACGTCATTTGGAAGGACTAATGTATGCAAGGGGGTAAAAATGGCCTAGGCTGTCGAGGCTATATTCCCGAGGAAGTGAATTGCACCATCAACATGACCGATATACAGTGTGGATGATGGATCAATCTAAAAGGTACAAAAGATGACAACTGAGATGATGCATCCTACCTAACTTCATGACACAAATAAAGACATGCAAATTTCATGACAGAAATAAGCTATGAGAAAAATTTCTTTAGGTAGATTGCATTGGGATTATTAGGAAGGAAATGGCCTTTAGGATGCTCCAAAAAATATTCCCCCTTGCCTAAGTGAAAGGATAATTAGGGGTAGACATAGCTTCCATGATGTCCTCATCAAAATGGAAGATGTGCGGATGAGAGGAATATTGACTACATCATGCGGCGTTGTACCTAGTGCATCAACCTAAGAAAGAAGGTTCACATACACATCATATGGAATGGTAGATGACAAGATAGCAAATGAAAGATCTACATATGTTGAGACCTAGGATTCTATCGAAAGAGGTTGAATAGAAGCGTGCTCAGAAACCTCAGAAAGGATTCGCTACGGGGAACTCAAGGATGATGACAGGTAAAGGATATGGCCCGTGGTGTCCATCATCTCGACATCTAGGGAAGGGATCACAATGGTGGGACCAGATTCCCCCTATTTTGGTTTACTATTGGTACAAAAATCCATAGGAATAGGATAAGGTGATCCATTATGATTGGTCTCGTATATGCAAAGTGCCTTAAGGAAATCATAAAATTCATTGAGATGAGGGCAACAATGGGAGTAGTCACCATGATGATCACACAGGGCACAAGGGTGATTTTTGCATAACATTGTGAGTTTCTTGGGTGGACCCTATAATTTAACATTGAATTTAGGGATATTTGACTTAGGGAACGTTTCATGAACCAAAGGTTTGAGATGAGGAAGCTCAGGACAATTATTGGTCGCGTGCCCCACAACTTTACACAAAGTGCATGGAGGTGATGACTTTGGGGTCTTGGGGACTGGAGGAGGTTGGGGAGCCTTGTCCTTAGGTCTTTCCTCTTAGCTTTTCCCCCTGTCTAGATGCTTTCACAATAGGAGCGAGTTTCTCTTGAGGTTGTGATGGAACTAAAGTAGTGGTAGGGGCCATAGGGACTAGTTGAACCAGGGTCAAAGCACGATAAGGTCTTATCTGACTAGGAAGAATGCTTGCAGGGGGATCAATGTATGATACGGGGATCCCTAAAGTCATGTTAGGAAGGACCAACGAATCCATGACAGGGACACAAAATATTGCGGGAGGGGGAAATAAGAAATGTATCTGGCCTGCAAGGTAATGTCCCCGGGGAACAACTCCTGGATGGTTGAGACCTAGAGGAACAATTCTTGGGGGAAGATAGGAGAGGCACCCACAAATGGAGGAGGTCCTGGGGGGTGGATCTGGATGGTTCAACTAGGATGGTAACCACATGGTGCGGAGGAGCTCATTGTGGATGAAATGTACCAAACTGCTTGAGGACAACCCATGACGCTGAAAGATTTAGGCTCTAAGATGAGAGGGTGAGGACCAGGGAAAGAACCCAACAATGAGGAATCTTTATAGACTCTCGATGAAACACCAGTGAGAGAAGTTCAAGACTTCTTATCTAACATTGATGAGATAATGGACTCGCGGAACGTCACGGATGTTGGCTCGTAGTAAGTCAACTAATATATTGTAACGATATTCCCTTCATGGGGGAAGCAGATCTTGCGAAAAACCATAGATGCAACAGCTGACATGGCATATGAGTAACTACGACCCAAGAGAATGTTGTAATCTAAAGGGGCATCAATAACTCAATATCTACATGGACACTCTTGCCCGCAAGGGTCACTGGATAGTTGCGGTACATGCTAAGAGGCTAGGAGTGTCTGTCCTAAGCATGTAAAGTGATGGTGGAGGGGGACAACTCAGGTGACTAAAGTTTTTTCCAAATGGTAGCAGACATCACATAGGTGGATGCACCATTGTTAGTAATGCATTGGGAGATGATGACATTATGGACTCGGACTAGTACCTAGAAAGCAACAGAGCAAGGCAATGGGGGATGTTCTGATGTATCAACTGGGAAGAAAATCAAACGATCGTCAGAAGGATCCAATATTCCCAAAGAAGTTATTAGAGCTTTATTTTGAGAAGGGCATGACTGGAGTACATCCAACGTCGATATGACGACAAGTAATTGCACCAAGTCATCTACTATACTGTATATATGGGCAACTTGGTTATAAGTCGTGTTATGGCATAATGGTCCCTTTGGGATCTTGGGAATTTCCTCAGCTTTAGGTTGAGGGATTTGTAATGGAACATTTGATTTCGTAAGAGGCTCAGTAGAATCTTTGTCTTTGGACTCAGTGGCGGACGAAGTTGATGGCTTATCATATTGACGCGATCGAGTTTACAAGTTGATATCAGAGGAATTAACCTCATCAAAGCTCATCATGAGGATCTGGTAGTCACCAGGACCAGAAGGTTAGGGAGGGGGGGCTACATGACCCGGGTGAGGTTGAGAAGAAACAAATCCTTGTTGAGGGAAAGGATCTGTAAGCATTGTCAGTTAAGAGGGTGTAGGATTCTAAGGCAATTGTTGGCCTCTAGAAGTTGCTTGAGCTTCCCACATTTGGCGCATCTGGGGTAAGATAGCACACTCATGTGTATAATGGCCATGTACACCACAACATGCACAAGGCTTGTTCATGTGAATAGCCTTATTTTGCTTGGGTTGGCTTCCCTGTTGTTGGTTGTTAGTGTTAGACTGCTTCCCCTGGGATTCACTAGGTTGATTACCTTGATTACCCTGGTTACCCTTGTTACCCTTGTTACCCTTCCCCTTATTATTTTTTCTTCAAATTTTGGGGATTGGTTTCACTCTGCTGTGAAAACACCTAACCCTAAGGGGGCAGTAGCTGCAGGGTATGAGGATGCATAGGAGGCTACGGTGTTAATGCTTGAGGGGATGGAGTGCTTGACTGTTCATAAGGAGGAGCAATGGTTTGGTAGATAGGTTGGGGCCTTGAAAACATGTTTCTAGTAGGAGGGGCATAAGTGTTGGAGGAACTGGTGCCCCCCTGTGGATGGCCATAACTTTGTTGAGTATATGGGGAAGGATGTGAAAGGTTTCCAACGATACGTCAGCAACATGAGATTTCCCTGGTGCATTGGAACCTCTAGGATGGGGAAGGTTTGGAATGATGGTATAGACTGAACCAGATTTCCCATAAATCAGGTCATATCTCAGAGCGGTTTGGAGAGCTTATTCCTTAGTATGAGGAAAATAGGATGCGGCATATTTTCTAATGGGTGCTAAAAAGCTCCTGAGAAACCATTCTAGATAGACACAGTCTTCGAGGTGAGGGGCACAACAAGTGCTCCTCCTTCTACGCCACTCTTGAACATTGTCGGAAAGACGAGTGGTAGAGTAATGATGAAATGAGGTCAATATATTTTTACCAGTGTCGTATCAGAGAGGTAGCTAGAAATATGAGAGGAACAATTAGCAAGCGCCATGAAAATGAATGAAATGTGGCAAGCTAGTCTACATACCATTTTGTAGTGTCTCTAGTGAGCGTGTGTTGGAACAGCCGAAAATGAATGAAGTCATTGGTAATGGAGTTGGATGAACACCACATGTGGAAGGAGCGAACATGATCGGTAGGATCCTCTCCAGAATTACCCTCAAAATTTGGGATATTTGAGGGAAGCTTAGTCGGCATAGCATGCCAACTAGCATCATGGTGTATTGGGTCGTTTATCAGCTGACTGAAATCCAGGAGACTTAAGCCAGCCATAAAAGGGAGTATGGGAGTTTTCTGAATGGTTGATGAGATTGGTCCTCTAGATGTGATCACTAGGGTAGAACTGGAGCCAACACTAGGTTGGGTTCCTACACCAGTTGTGGGTCCAAACATGGTGACAATATGTGGTGAAGGAGGCTCGGAATCAGATGAACCAAGAGAAGAGCCAGTATGGGGACTCAGAGGGCTATGAACTCAAACCCAATGGGGAGGATTAATATGCCCGAGTGGAAAATGGGGATGAAGCTATAAGAGTCTCTGTGACAAATGCTTTGGTGGCACAATGGTGGTAAGACACATGTGACATGAAAATGGGGCAAGGAGATCAACAATATGACTTTGTCTCGATGAGGGGAGATAAATTTATTATGTTCAATCTTGGCATGGGGGTTTAAATCAATCGCCCTTCGCTTAAGGTGTGCTTGTGTATGCAAGTGTATTTATTGATTAAGCCCAGATCGTATTTGTAAAAAGGAAAAAAAATTGTTGAAAATAAACTAAAATTAACAATAGTAAATGAACAACAAAACCATTAACTAAACCCCACCTAAATGAATTTGTAAACACTGTGTTGGTTGGTGGTGAAATCGACTAAAAAACACATTAAAAATTTCAATGTATCTACGTGTTAGTGTGACTAGGATGAAATGACACTAGCCTACTAGAAAGTGGTGCAACAACAACAAAAAACCAGAGAGGAAGATCACTACAAAAAGATAGGGAGATGGGTGTAAATCCTAGGGAAACCGATGGGACCCTAAGGCCAATAACCAAACAAGGTTTAATATGAAATCATGGATGGAAACAACCTATCTTTGGAGATCTAAAAGAAAATGGTATAGATCTGGAAAATATGGCTAGAAGTGCTGGAGAAACTTAGACTTCTTACTCGGCTAAACTCCTCCTATAAAGGTGGAAGCGTACTAGAAGTCCTAATGGGATAAATTCCACTTTAATGAGTAAATCAGAGTATATCAAGGCCTAAGCAGGGTGAGACAGAGGTCAAAGACATGCGGAAAAGACCAGAAAACTTGCAGAAGTTAGAAATTTGACATATCTAGGGCTAGAAAGCTAGTAAATAACATTAAGAGTCTGAACAAATAAGAAACCCTAACCTAAAAACTGAAGGTCACCCAAGTTTCTGGATCTGAAGTAAAAAACCAATGGATTTTCCAATTTTGTTGTAGTGTTTTCATCTCAAAGATGTATGAAAAGAACCCACTTGAGACTGCGGATCACAAAAATTCTGAACAATATAAATGGCTACTAAACATTGTAGATTTTTAGCAAATGATTGAAGAAAAACCTAGCAAAGTCCTGGCCTATGACACAATCATAGTTAAACAACAAAAAGAAACAGTAATAACTCCAATCATCCAATGGAAACCAGATATACAAAGAATATATAATATTATAACACTTGTGAAGGGAACAAATAAATTTTACCAGTCCCCCTCTATGGGATGGGTTCTTATCTATCCTAAAACGTCTTCAGCTTGTGTAGAGTCTCTCTCCTCTATAATGTGAAAACCCAGGAAATAAAATGTTTGAGCTTAATGGGAACTCAAAGGCAGAGAATTGGTGTGCGACAATGAAAATAATAAGAGTTACAACAATGATTGCAACAACGAAAATAATTGAAAGTGAATAATGAATGGAAAACCCCTCTATTTTTAACAAAATATTGAGTTATCCTCGAATAATGAGCAATAATAAAATATTATTAACCCCATTCTTGGAATAACCACTTGGAATATTTTATTATTTAAAATTTTATTTAGAAATAATAAATAAATAAATGATTTATTTATCATCTCAAGAAATTGGTTAAAGAATAATAAATAAATAATGATTTATTTAATTATTTCTAAGGGATTTAGTCAAATTTGACAAGGAATAATAGTTAATTAGTGATTAATTAATTATTCCTAGAGAAAAATAAG
>APFE030873127.1:10805-22210 GCA_000404065.3 Pinus taeda
TTGGACTCTTCTGTTTCTCTACCTATCTAAGAGTCTGCCAAGATTAAACTGTTTGGTCAGACTTACAATCTCTATATTCTAAAACATGAAATTTAAACCTAGGGAGACCAAGATTAAACTGTTTGGACCTCCCTTTAACTAGAAGTAGCGATACCAGGAAACTTTACAAAATTTGAAGGCAATTGAATGAACTTGAAGTAGCCTTCTTCATTTGGAGACTGTTTGAGCAAATATGGAGCATTGCAGCAAGCAGAGTACAACATATTTGGCCTGTGAATTGCCAATCATGAAATATGAATACCTGCTACAGCAGGAGCTAACATATGGTTTATGGTTGCAGGTCTTGTCAAGAATTAAGGAGTTGCATCAAGTCACAACAAGGGATCTTCATCGAGAATTTCATGAAATAGGTAAGACGCTCATTCATTAGCTTTAATATTTACAATTCAAACAAGTCCAACTTAGGGAAAGAGCTAGTTCAATTGCCTTGCTTATTTCTAGTTTCCATCAAGGATCTAGGGAGATCTCTCTTGTCTACAAGAGGGATTTGTCTGGTGTAAAAAATTGGCAACCATACTAGGGAATGTATCTATTCTCTTCCCTTTCCTTAGTTTTTCTCTCTAATCCTTCTGATTTATCTTGACTCGAGGCTTTATGAACTAATGACCTTTTAGATCCGTGTGGTTGATTTCTTGAATTTTTTTTTTTCTTGGGTTTATGATATTTGTGTTGTTTTCGTTCACCAACAAAGCGTTGTTTTGTGCCAGTTTTTCCTTATGAATCAGGTGCATGCGCTCTAGTTTGTATTGTTGACCTCTGCAAGCCTTAAGAATTTTTGAAAATTTGGCTTTTGCTTCAACCCAGACCTGAGTTTAATTTTATGGAAGTATCATTATCTTTGTTTGGACTGTCTTATGTCTCTTCTAAACTTGTTTGGGTGTTTTTTTAATACTTTTTGAGAATTAGGTCTCTTTGAAGAAACCAATTATGGTTTTACATCGTTGGTTTGTCAGTTGATCAAAGGAGGATAGGTTTTCCTTCTACTTGTGATATCCTTATTTTGTTCTGTCAAATGCACCAACTGACCTTAAATTTTTTTCTTATTTCTGATCAAAGTCATATTGAATTTCAAATTAAACACAAGTAAATTCCATCAAATTAAACACAAGTAAAGTCGATCAAATTAAACACAAGTGCGTACCTAGTTCTCTTGTTTGATGTTGATCCATGGTTGATGTTGCTCCCAATCCTTTGCTTTCATTACCAAACTAATTGATTCCTCCCTGCCTTTGTTGGATAAGCCTCTCTGGTTCCCAGACCCAAAGGAATTCGAGATTGAGACCTTCTTGCCCCCATGCCCAACACTCCAAGAACAATGCTCAAGTTTCCAAATTTTTAGTTGAAAATCGAGTTCGAGGCTCATCCGTCAATTTGTACCATTCCTCCTTCTTTGTAACCTTTGTTTCTTTTCATCTCCTTTCATCCACTAGAAAGAACAATGAACCCCCCCCCCCTTCTTTGCCCTGTCACCTGCCTTTTATAAGAGGGGTTATCTTCTCTGCAAGAAATCTCCTAACTTCCTCATCAAATCAATTCATTCAGTTAGTCACCTGAAATCATGATGTACGGTCTTTATGACTCTAACAATCATCCACCGTTTGATTTTAATACACTTATAAGCTTTAATTGATCCCACTTTGGTGTTTCTAAATTATATATAACCATTAAATGATCACCCTTTGGGATGTTTAAATTATTTATAACCATTAAATATATATGATTGATTTTATTCGATCCCCCAATTTCATTTTGAAATTATTTTATTAGTTAATGCTTTTAA
Source organism: Pinus taeda (assembly GCA_000404065.3). Classification (NCBI taxonomy): domain Eukaryota; kingdom Viridiplantae; phylum Streptophyta; class Pinopsida; order Pinales; family Pinaceae; genus Pinus; species Pinus taeda. Next base: position 12,646 of record APFE030873127.1, read on the forward strand.
ATGGGTTTAATTAACAAAAAATTTCATTGAAACTATTTTAGTATTTAGGTTTATTAATCAGTGGATTATCAAACAAGTTTACTAATTGACAATTTATTAATTGTAATTTTAGCTTTAGTATATCCCTTAAATTTCATTATTGAATTTTATACTTAATATATTTTTTTCCTTCTTGATAGTTAGGTGTTTAATTAGTACTTCTAATAATTAATTAATTTATTCTATACTTAGACATTTTTTATAGCTAATTAATATATATATTAGTGCAATGCATGTGATATATGCATAAGTAGCTATTATATGCATGCTAATAATCATATTCCTCCCACAATTTGAGGTGGGTCATTACACAAAGTGTGATTTGAATGTATCAATTTATGCCTAACCTATATAAAGGTGTGATAACATATACAATGTCAAACATGTTGGCTCCTAGCTAATAACTGAAGTGTATTTCTAAGTCAAATATAGTATATGAACAACATAACTTATTGTAATTTTCTTAGCCTATATAAGGTGACGGGAGTAATGAGGTGGCTTCTTTGTCATCCTTGTTTGATCTGTTGTACTTCATATGGCTATTCACCAGTTGGAGTTCAGCATAATTTCTTGGTGCATCTATGTTTTTTTTCTCTACATAATTGTATGTGTTTTATAGATAGATGGTGGTGAAGTATTATGTTGATAGATTAGAATAGTAACCACTTGTATTTTCAATGCATGCATCTTGAGTGAGAATTATGCATCATATTGCAATTGGATTGCAGAAATGGTTTTTGATATTATTTTTTCTTGAGATATTAGTAAATCTACTAATGTTTGAAACCCTTTCCCACCATCATAGCATCATGCACAAAGGGGGAGTGTGGAGGATGCATAATGGAAAATTCCTCTGCACTTTACAGTTCCTTGATGCCCTGCAAATCCATTGTGATTTTAAGGTAAGGAAATATGGCTCAATACCATTTTGGGTGTCACCTTGTTTAAATTCGATACAGTTTGTACATAGGTGTACCACCAAAAATGGTATTTGAGCCTTAGTTGTGTGAAGGTGTGGAGATAGGTGCTTTCATTGTGTGGAGGAAGCTTCCTCTGCACTCCACACAATGTAGTCATTATTCACTTTATATGGCCCTTGTCTCCATGATTAACTTGCCTATTGGTCTATCACCCTCATCATTATATTCCTCTTGGAATCAATAAAATTTTGTTGGAATACATCTAGTATTATTCTAATTTATGCTTTTCTACAAAATATGAAATGTGCTCCTTCAAAATCCTCATTATAGTCCTCTTGGAATCAATAACATTTTTTCATAATACATCTAGTATTATTCTAATTTGTGATTTTCCAGAAAACGTGAAATGTGCTCCTTCACTCGTTTAGCCAAGTTTTTTGTATCTCATGGATTCTCGTAGCAAGTATAACTTAGTAAAGTTTCTTATGTCATTAACTTCGAATAGCTATATATGTTTTGAACAATTAAGCCATGACATCAACCCTTAGTTTAAAAAAACACACACATGAGCCCAAGTTGTAATAATGGTAATGCAAATTAATTGAAATAGTGGTGCCAACATAAAGCATGTACAACCAATCTCTCTCAATTACAACATCGAAAAATCATATAAATTATTTGTTTATTATGTGAAGTTGTAACCAAAAAAGTTGGCTATCGAAATAAAAAATTGGAGCCATAGTCCAATCTCACTTCATGCTCTCAAATACATTATGAATGAACTGACATGGATGGGCCAAATTGTTTAGCCACGGTGCGTCGTAAAAGTTGCTTACATCATTTCATTTTTAGCCAGTTCATCACCGATATGCTTGTGGATGCAACCATTCTAAAAACCACCCCGCTAAAAGCTACTTTGGTCTTATTTGTATAATTTAAGAGCATAACTTAGAGACCCAACAATAAAGACCAAACATAAGAATATATTATTTTATCTTTCTCCCCAACAAAGTCGTCAAGTCTGGTGTATGAAACTAAAGAAAAATGGTCCTCAAAGCTCGTTCACTCCTATCATGCTTGCATCATAACTCATCATTACAACTCATTAGACCTTTTAGCACAATTTTAAAAAATATATATAAAAATCTAATCCAAGTCAACATGTCTCATATTCCCTCTTGTTTAAAGATCATGGTGCAGAGAGATCACACATTTTCATACCATTCAAGTTACAGTGATGGCGAGTGCGAAGAAGTGTAGAGAAGCACCTCTGCAACTCCACATGAGAAATAGGATCTTCTCCCCATCATGAATGAGAATATATTTTCGTTCATATTGGAGATGGTTTATCAAATTCAAACAATAAGTAGGAAGAATATGAAAATATTTTTTCCTTTAATAATTCAATGAGAGAGCCTTGTAAGGGTGCCAAATGCATTGTTCCCTTTTCAACAATATTGTGATTTACCAAATTTGTCAAAGGTTGATGAATTCATGTGGCAATGTGGACGTGCAGAGGAAGCATAATGAAAGCTTCCTCTGCATCTTCTCCGTTCTCACAATGGCTCTAGATTTTTTATTTTAATTTTAATTATGCTTTTCCACCATTATTTACCATTGCTTGCACTTTCATACTCCACAAAATGAAAAATTCCTTTGTATATTTGTTCACCCCACACACACACCCCCTCACTTACATAACTGACCTACAACACCATCAATTCTGGCATCATTAGGTAGAGCACTAGCAGTGTGAGGCATAATAGTGTTAGTATCAAAGCACTCACTAATGGATTGGTAACTCACAGAATTAGCCTTTTTTATTTTAAAAATATATGTTAGGAACTAAAAAATACCAAAAATAAAACACCCTCCAGGAGCGGAATTATATCACATGAAGGCTCACTCATCCAATGGAAAATTAGAAATAATATTTTTATAAATTAGAAATTTATTTTTGAATTTATGCAAAAATAGGAATATTCAACATTTTCCAGAAACTTTGGTTAAAGTTACAAAATCTAAAAAAAATAATTGAAATTCAACAAACACATCAAATCTCTCTCATCCAATGGAAAATTATAAATAATATTTTTATAAATCAAAAAATTATTTTTGAATTTATGCAAAAATAGGAATATTCAACATTTTCTAGAAAACTTTGGTTAAAGTTTTTTTTTTGATCAAGTAAAATTAGGACATTCTATTAAACTTAGTCAAATATACATAATTTACAAGGAGCCACACCCGATCTACGAGAGTTCAACAATTAGCCGGGTAGGCAAAACCAAACCAATCACCCAAAACTGAGAGAAACCTAAATCAAAAATTTGGGGAGAACCGACAAACAAAGCACAAGGTCTACTGGCAGTGTTGCCATGCACCAAATGAGCCTAGAAAACCTTGTAGGGCAAGTCTATAACTCACTGTGGATCAACAAGAGGTTCCACCACAAGCCAAACTGAAAACAAATAAACGGACCTGAAGGAAGTTAAAATCATAATACTCTAAACATATTTTGGGTCCATCCAAAATGCACAAACAATCACCACCGTTGAACTGCTAATTAAGATCCAATAGTCATCGTGGATATCGGAAGGATGAGAAGCGCGAGAGTTAACTGCCCGATGATGGTGTTTTTCTCTCTCCTCATTACGCAACATGTTTCTCAAAGAGTGGAATCGGAGCCAAACATAAAAAACTAGAAACCATTTATACCCCACCCAATATACCGCTTGTGGTGTTGGAGTGGTTAACTTGTGGAAAAAGCAAACATGTCCTTTTGCCACATGTTGTCCCTTAATTCCTTCCAATGAGCAATACTTGAGCCAACCTGTTTACTTGGATTCTCTGTCAACCACCACCTAAGCCAAATGACGAGGGCTACCCCATCCTTTGGAGCTATCCGAGTAAAACCTTTCATCATTCAATCAAAGGGAATCTAGACATTGGAAAATAACCGAAACAAGGAAGATTAGACTATGTGGAGTTCTCCAACCTCTTGCTGGTCTTTAGGATCCCTTTAATCCAACTTGTTAGTCCATAGTTGCATATCCTAGGTAGCCTGAAAAATATAGTCCTCCTACAATTTACCTGCTGGAAGTGAATCCCAAGCATACCTATAATCCCTGTCCCTATTTGTAACTCCTTCATTCGCTAAATGATCTACTAACATATTAGCCTTCCTTTTCACATGAGCAAATCTAACATTTTTAATGGTTGACAGGTGAGAATAGATGTGGTAAAAAACCTGCAAGAGCTTCTAGTGCTTCGACACTTTATCTGGAGAGGTTCCATTGCTAATCTTCTTAGCCACTCTAATAATTAATTCTGAATCCAATTCAATTATAACATTGTGTGAACTTGAATTCACCAACATTTCCAAGCATTGCTCTAATGCCATGAGCTCAGCCATGTTGTTTGTGGCCTTCCCCAAGTGGCCATGGAAGATTATCTTTATTTGTCCCTGATCGACTCTTATGGAACCCCCAAAGCCCATTAATCCTGGGTTGTCCTTAGCTGCTCCATCAATATTAACCTTTAAGAAACCATAAGGAGGAGGCTTCCAGATGGTAGCACACTTGTTTATAAGGCTCACCGCCTTCATTATTCCCAGAGGATTGATAGACTGGAGACCCAAGTGAAGTAAAATTATTTCCTCATGGGGCAAGGGAGGATCTTTAGGAAGGGTCCTCAGCAAGCTTCTTACTGTGTCTTTGAGCTACCTTAGAATTTCCTCAATTATGTGTTGGGGCCTATGTGTTTTATTTTTGAAGATTTGATTGTTGTGTTATTTCCACACATTCCATATGACAAAACCTGGAACCAAAATCCAGGCTTTATTAACTAACTCATTCCCTGAGACGTTCTTCCTCTAGTTCTTTAGAATGTTGGATATGCTGAGACTATCCCTGTCAGTTTGTCTAAAAAATAGCAGCCACCTAGTCCCACACCTTTGAAGTGAAAGGACAGAGGTTGAGAAGGTGTTCAATCGTCTCCTCATGAGCACCACAAAGGTAACACCTGGAAGGACCAATGAAGCCTTTCTTGAGGATATTCTCCCAACTTAAGATCTTCCTTTGATGCACTAGCCAGATGAGTAGCTTTATTTTCATCTAATGCAAACTTTGCCAAAGTTTCTTCTAGGTCTAATCAAGATTAATAAAGTTAAATCCTGTGACTTCCTGTTTGGCCTCTTTAAGGTTAAAGTTGCCTTCAATGTTCTTTCCCCATATTAATTGATATATTGAGGAAGAAAAAAGAATCATTTTATGCTCTAGCTCCTCGGTGAGGGCTTCTGCCTTGGTTTTCAGCTGGTTTTCATCACTATATCCTGGATCCTTCCACTCCCTTCATTTTCCTCTATTCCTTCCCTGATCCCAGAAGTCTTTTACCCAAGCCATACCTTTGGTATTTGTGTCACTTTTGATATCTACAAATTCATCCCTATAAAGGTTGGTTTCCTATTGCCAGTTATCCTCCCAAAATTGAGCAAGATCCCCAACTCAAATTTCCCAAAAACAATGGTGTTGGACAATGTTTTTATTATCCCAGAGAAGGTTCCAAATATGTGAGCCCTTGATTTGCCCTGAAATTCTAATATGATCCTTCTACTGCGAGCACTTGGCATATTTTTGTTTCCAAAGCTTAGCCCACGGGGCATTCGGTTCCTTAATCCATCTCCACCACAGCTTGTCTCCCAAGACTCTGATGATGGTCTCAAGATCATGAAGCCCCAATCCACCATGGCTCTTGTGCTTGCAAAGCTTATCCCATGCTACTAAAGCCCACTTCTTTTTCTCTTCCCGTCTAGCCCACAGAAAGTCCCGTTGCATGTTTCTTATTTGCTGCTTAATACCTTGAGGAGCAAGAAGAGCTGAAAACATAAAAATGGGAATAGCTTGCTAGACTGCGTATGTGAGCACAAGACATCTCGCTAGATTTAGTGATCTGCATGTCCATGTTTTGATCTTGTCCTGAAGCTTATTTAAAATTGGTTCCCACACTTTCTTGCTTAGCAATTTCTGAGTAAGAGGAATGCCAATATATTTGGAAGGTAGTTGTTCTCTTTGAAATCCAAGAATTTTGGTATTGTTTCTCTGAATAAAAATATTAGTGTTAAAGAAAAAACTATGGACTTGTTAAGGCTTACCTTAGTGCCTGTTGCCATAGAAAAGTAATTTAATATGTTTTCGATTCCTCTGGCCTCCCTGACTGTAGGTATGCCCTACAACAATGTGTCATCTATAAATTGTTGATGAGTGTTTTCCTCTCCATCCATGGTGAGCTTGATACCTCGAATTCTTCCTTCAACATTTGCCATTTTAATCACTCTACCTAGCCCTTCCATCATGAGGAAAAAGAGTAACGGTGAAAGTAGATCTCCTTGTCTTAGCCCTCTGGAGGGAGTGAATGTCCTTGATGGAGCTCCATTAAGCAGTATGGAAAAACTGGTTGAGGTGACTAATGCCATGACCCATCTTATCTAATTTTGATCAAAACCATAGGCTCTTAGAATTGCTCTTATGTAAGCCTAGCTCAATTTGTCATAGGCTTTCGTGAGGTCCAAGTGAATGATCATACTAGCTTGTTTGTTGCTTTTGAGAGAGTGTACCACCTCATGAGCTTGGATAATATTGTTGAGGATTTGTCTTCCCTCCACATAGCCTGTTTGCTCCTTCGATATGAGAGAGGGTAGAAGTGGTTTGAGTCGATTGGCTATGACTTTGGAGATAATTTTATACACCACATTACATAAGGCTATGGGCCAAAAACCATACGAGTCATGACAACGAGGTAAGTGTTATAGTCTTTGGTGAGGCAGGGACTAATAATCAAATACATTTTATTAAGAAATGAATAATATTCATCCTATTGTGATATTAATATAAATTAATTTAATATAATGTTTGAAAATATGATAAAAAGTGTAATTTCAATCATCATCATTAAATATATATTAATTATTATGTAAATAAATATATATAAAATTTATTTATATATTTTTATGCAATTTGCTGAGTTAAAATGTTTACATGATATTACGTTACAACATATCTTCCATAGGATGACATGCCTCTCAACACAATTAAATTTAAATTATACATTAAATTGAGGCATGCTCATATTTTAACTATTTAATTATGTTAAGAAAATGTGCATATTCTACACTTTCTAAAGTTGAATTCATAATTTCTCACAAGGCGTTGCAAGGAATTCTGTTAAGGCACTCCATGGTGAAAAGGTCACTCGTTTGAAACCGTGTGGGAAAAATCCCACCCATGCTAAGGGTTGGTGTAGCCAAGGCCGATTGCAATCCTCGAGTGATTCTAACAGCTCATATGCCCTTACTCATGGTTACTCAAGCCACATGATAAGCATGTCAATCATCTCAAGACTCACATTATGTAATAAAAAAAATTACAAAAAAAAGTTGAATTTAGAAGTAATAAAAAACACACATTCTTACCCATTAAACGTAAATATACATATAAATTAGCTTATATCCATCTAAACTTGAGATCAAGCATTGAGAGGGATCAAATATCTGGAGGTCTAAAACATTCCTCAATTTTTTCACTCAAAAAAATATTTGCATCTCGAGAGATTTGATCTCTCTCGGTGTTTGATAGATTTGGAGTTAAGATGGATCTAGGATGGTTATATATATTTAGGTTTAATCCGTAAATATATTAAGATGGATCTAGGTTGGTTATATATATTTAGGTTTAATGGGTAAGAATATTTAATTTTTATTAATTATATATCCCAATTTCGGTTTAAAAGGTAAGAATATTTGTTTTTTATTCATATATATATTCAAATTTAGGTTTAAGAGGTAAGAATACTTTTTTTTTATTAATTATAGATTCAAATTCAGAAAGTATAGAATATGCATATTTTTTAACACTAGCCTAGATTCAGCTTAACTCTTAAGCTATCAAGATCTAAGAGGGATCAAATCTTCGGAGGTGCAAAAATTTCCTCAAGTTTTGTACTCAAAAAGAGGTTTGCACCTCTAGAGATTTGATCCCTCTAGCTACTTATAAATTTGGAGCTAAGATGATCTAGACTAATTTCGTTGAGAGGTGTTTTACAACCTAGCATGAGGGATATGTTGTCATGTAATGTTACATTTAAAAATAATAAAATAATACTCATGATAACAAATTAGAAAAACATTGTCACTCACAAATACTTCGATTCCCACCTTCATTTACATCCACTTTATATAAATATAAAGTAATTGAAAGTAAAAGGAAAAAAATATTATTTACTTTGTAATATTAAAGAGATATGTAATTCTTTCACTATTTAATATGAAGTTTGCAAAGGCCATGTAAAAACAATATAATTGATATTACATGATATGTAATCCATTTTATGTTTAGTTTGCATGTAATAATTAAAATAAAAATATACTAATAACAAAAAAATATAAATAAAATATTTAATGTTCATATTAAAAAACATAGTTTTATATCAAATTTATATAAATAAAAACAAAGTAATTAATTTTAAAAAATGTATGTTTTCACACTTCATTATAAGGAATATGTATAATTTATTGCAAATTAATATATAACATTTATAAAATATTTGTGATTATTAATTGGTTTAATAAAAATTATGTACGTCACATGCATACACTTAGGCCCATCTTTGAAGAAGTTTTAATGATAAAAAGGAATTTTGATCACATCACATGTCAACGTAGGGAGAGAAACACAATATCTCATGAGCTTTCTAAGGCGGGCACGCAACAAGCTTGGGGCAGATGACAGATCACAGAGCAGGTTCAACATTATGAGTATTACCAAAACTATTTATAGATGGTATCGAGAATGATGGAGCTCATTGAACATTATGATTATTTTGTCTCTATATATTTGGTTATTTAAAAAGCCCTAAAAATCAGCAATTTTGATGTTTTTGGTATTGTGCTATGACTAGATCATATACTTTTAGGCTCGGACTTCTGTTGTGATTATTTATGTGGTAGTCCTTTTGATATTCTTTTTTAGAATCCTGAGCATGTACTTTTAATATTTTTAATGGAAATTATGATTTTTACTTGGGAAAAAAAAACATTTAAAAAAGATTAATAATTATTGAATTATTGAATTAAGTCTTTTGTGATCCATATCAGTTTTCAAGATAATTTTTTTGGCAATAATCACATCAAACTTCATTTGTTGACGTGTTTCGAACCAATGAGTGTGGTTCATCATCAAGACAACATGAAGAAACAAAGCATGGAATTGAGTTAAATAGAGAGACTAACCATTCAAATGTCTAAAAAGAAACAGCTAGAAAATACAACTATATTTGACTAACAGAAATGTTTCCATTTTACTAGACTAGAAATAATTTAACTACATTTAAGTGGACCAAGAAATAGGAATAAATAATTATTAATTTAGTTAATCATTAATAAGAGATATAAAATAAAATTAATATATTTAGGGTAAGCTAACTAATTATATAAGTGTATTATGTATACATTAGCGTTATTATAAGTACGAGTTTTATTAAATAAGAACTTAAAGACCAAACATAAATATTAAATTCACTTATTTTATATATATTATGAATTAGTTTATTTA
>APFE030873127.1:27691-39047 GCA_000404065.3 Pinus taeda
AAAAAAAAAAATTACATATAGAGAGAGTCCTAAATTATTATTTTAATTCATATGGTGATATGGATCTTAATTTATAACTACTATTTATATCTTATATATTTTCATGTGATAAATATGTAGATATATGTTAAGAGAAATTATACAATTTTTTCTTTTAAATTTAATAAAAAATGTTATAAAATTAAATTCGAATAAAATATTGATAAAATATTTTGAGTGTGAAATGAGAGATGGCTTTTGAGCATGTTATATTGATGAGCCATGGTATTGGCCCACCGTATTGTAACAAAGCATATCCACAAGTTAATAATATCTATGGCAAAGTGGACATGAATATCCATGGTTAAACATATTGTTATATTGTACATTTATGTGCTTATTAATTAAATTTAAATATGGTTACATAATCTTCATTCTATTTTATAAGGTAAAATGGATCTTAACTTATCGTTGCTACTTATACATTTTAATATAATGTGTATATTATGATTTTTTTAATCTAAAATATTAAATAAAAAATAAATTACAATGTAACAAATTTCAATTTTACTATTTTTATTACTTTTAACTTTTTACTATCACTACAACATCACCCTTGGGCTCTATATTAATTTTAACTAACATGTAAATGTTTACCAATTTACATATTATAAGTGGACATATTAATATAAATTCAACATAGTAATATAAATTCAACATATTAAGTGGACATGTAAAAATGTTTACAAACTTTCCGATATGTTTATGAAATAGAATCACAAAATATATTGACCAACAGCATTTCCGAATTCATAAATTAAAATTCCCAATCCCAATTATTAAGGAAATGTTGCAATCATGAGAATTATATAATGAATGTTGAAACAAAAGCAACTACTGTTACTAATTCAGAAGCATGTTATTCTTAAAAAAGTGTCATGTAAAACAATCAAACTACATAGATTTGGTGCAAGTAGTTGTTTTCTACAGTCATTGAAGCAAAGGAATGCACCCATGAACACATACAGCTCACACAAAACTTATTATGCTCACTTGCACAAAATCCTATAGAAAGTTAGTATAAAATTGTTTCCAACAACCCCCCATTTTTCATGAAAGATTTAGATAATAAAAGTAACAACAATCCTATTCTCTATTCACACTTCAACAAATTATGAAAATAATTTTCAAGGTCATACCAAAGACTTGCAGACATAAGAGACTACCTATTCATAAATTTCTAGTACATAAAAACTACTGTAAGTAGGACTTTTACTCTAACAATTTATATGCACAAAAACTACATCCATTTATGTCTTTTCACAAACACTTTCAAACATGCAATCTACAGCCATTGAGGCGTTTTGAAAAACATTTTGCAAGAATGCAATCTAACCATTGAGGCATTTTTCCAAACACTTGGCAATAATGAATTTGAGATTAATATTCAACCTATTCAACCCACAAAAATCATAAATTCAAACTTCAAATGTTGTCATCTTAAAACAGGAACTAAACAATCCTATTTTTTCATAAAAAAATAAAAAACAAACGCATATAATTAATAACAACAATCTGTAAAATTGCCCAGATTTTCGATTTTAGTTTTGCAAAGTACTTTTTTGGAATCATATGGGGGTTAAAAGACCAATGGCATGGATACCCCCTGATGTTGAGCAAAAAAAGTAATAGAACATTCCATAGATTCAATTTATTAAAACAACAACAACAAAAACATTCCTATTATCTCATTTATCACTTTGTCAAACACTTAGCGTGCAAACTTCATCTACATCTGTACATGGAGAAAAAAACTCAAATTTATGATAATATGGTATTGTAGTCAACTCATGGCAACTTGCAATGGATAAAAATTCATTATAAAAAGAACTTAAAACTTTGGAAACACATTATTGTTTTAATCCCCCCTGCATGTACATTCTCAACTACAGCTGCCATTCATTATTGGTTATCTCATAAATAAATTTGTAAATATCGTATAAACATTCACAAGTAGCAATTTATAATGAATTTTAAATTTCTACAACAATTTTAAATTAATAATAAATTAAAGTGATGCTTATGAACATACCTCGCAGTGTATTTATACAATTCCAAAAACATGGGAATATGATCCAACTCCAATGAGATTGTGCTCCTACTCCAATATCCTTACCAACTCATTGTGAAGCATCCAGTATTCCTCCCCCCTAGAACCCCCGAGCTGTAAGAGTTCACAAACAGTACCAAAATATAGTAGTAGAGAGATATCCAAGGCAGGCTGAGGAAGATAAGTTTCACTTCCTCCCAACAACACTCATGGTCAGCTCCGCGAGGTAGAGCTACATAGTAATTTAGATTAGGAATTTCAAAATCATTTCGAAAGAAATTGGCTATTCTCCAAGTCTCTCACTCTCGTAATATTTTTCAAATCTCTCCAACTCTTGGTATCACAATGCACCTCCCTCCCCCTAAGTGAGAATACATGAGACACATATATAGGAGGAGCAACAAATTCTTGTCATAAATCAGGAGTAATATGCATGCATTGTACTCTATTTAGAGGAGTGTAACTCATTCCATTAATGATAGATATGCATGCCTTAGTTAAGGATAGTGTAATTTATGCATTAAAGAGAGCGCAATATGAACCCTTTATGACATGTCTTTAATGAGTTGTAGAGGAATATGTCATGCTTTGATGAGTGCATAAAATAGAGTGTAATGTATTATTAAAATAGAGATATTTACATCGATCCATGAGAGTCATCAAGGAGAGAGGTGTGAGGTGATTGAAAAGATGAAGGTGAGTTGTAATTCTCTTTTAACAATAATATCATAGTCTAATAAAAGATAATAATAATATTAATAATATTGAGCATTAATTCGAGATTGAATGATTAGGATTGATTAATGATAAGTGTTTTTCCTTCAACTATACTTGATTGCCAATTTATGTAAGGTGATTTACTATTTTTGGAAAGTTATGTTTAAGATGCTAGACATGACTTTCTATTTTTAGAAAGTCACTCTATGATTGTTAGAAGAGAGGTCTTCTTAAGGAAATTCATCCCTAAGCTTCACATGAGTGGTATTTTTTCCGAAGAATAGGGATTATGTACCCCTATTGCATGCATCTTCGTGCCTTAGTAGATTGAGGACTTCGTACCCTGATCTAATCTAAAGATCCATGATTCCACACCTAGATCTTTTTAAATATTCAGGACTGAGCGTCCTAAACATTTTATTATAGATACAAGACACCACGTCTTTATCTTGCATGGATTTAGGACTCTGCGCCCCAATTTCCATGGCTTCTCATTTACTCAGCTTTGAAACTCCACGGTTCACCTTAAGGTACTAATTGTGAGCTCATACCCATCTGACTATTCATTGGTAAAGTCTTGTTCCAAGACCTACACACGTCACAATCTCATAGATCAAATGAATCAATGAATTTCATAGTTAACTTATTCACATTTTACCAAATATTGTGCATGACTTCCACAACCATTTTGGTTCTAGAGAAATGACTTCCACAACCATTTAAAATTTGAACATCCTTGTTTGAAAATAACAACGTTCTATATCACATCCTGCTCAATACAAGATTAATCATAAAAATCATAAAAATCATGTATCATGACTTCCATAGCTGTTTATAATTTGAACATCCTTGTTTGCAAATAACTATGTACCTACCACATCTTGCTCATTACAAGATTAAACATATATAATCATATAAATCATGTATCATCAATGAATCATAATTAACCATATGTTCCACATAACCATGATCATCCATGAATCTATGTGCCTCGATCCTGAATCAACATCCATATATATACATATTGCCAAACTAAGATACCATAAGAGAAAACATCGATAATATGTTCTTAACAAAAATCAATTCTTATACACACAGCCATAAATATTATCCTAGGCACACAACAACTAGGTGACCCAAACCAGGTCTATAGCATATAAGCATGTACATAAGTTTCTCACGCATAATATTATATCATTATATCAAAATCACCCTCTCTATGTGTCATTAAAGCTATCTCACCAAGAAGGCACACTACATAGGCTATTTAAATATCAGTTTAATTATGTAGGCTAGTGTTTTTTTTTTGTAAAAGATAGGTTTGTAAACCAGTGTTATCAAAAATATCAACTAGGTAGACCTTATTGTGACTGTAGTCATATTAGTAAATATTTAGAGTGCTTTAAGTGGCACAAGAAACATAAGACTTCAATGGTATTTGTCGACAAAAGTGGTATAATCTATTTCTACAGTTGGCCAGTTTCTAATCAGGCAAACCAGTTGCTATTATGTTCTCTATTTTGGTTAAAGTAATATAAATTCCCTATGATGACTTACAATATATATATGTGTGTGTCTTTTATTAACTTCAGTATGAACTATTTTCAAGGATTTTAATTTTCGATGGTTAAACTCATCCAATAACATTGCAACCACACACACATATATATATAGAGAGAGAAGGTTTCTTATAGTTAAAATATTTTATTGGTGTGTTTCTCAAAAATAACATTAGAATAGATCCACCTAACTCTAGGTCTACCTACAACGAGAGGAATCAAATCTCTCTAGGTGGTGCAACCCGTTATTCAAGTTTTGCATGCAAAAATAGATTTGCACCTTGAGAGATTTGATCCCTCTTGACCCTTGTAATTCCAGAGTTACATGGATCTATGCTAATTACCTAACAAAACTAAAATCTTCCCTATTATGCAATTCATTAAATACTTAATTTTTCACAAACAACTAACTAAAATTACATTAAAAAAAACAAGAACAAGAACAAACAAACAAAAAACAAAAATACATATTTTTTCATTTGAAAAAACAACAACAACAACAACAACAACAACAAACCAAACAAAACAAAATACATATTTTTTCATTAAATATTTAATTATTTATTTAGGTCATTTTTCACTCTCAATTCACCATAAATGTTTCTCTTGGTGAGAAAACTAAACTTTTCCCCATTATCCAACTAATTAAATACTTAATATATTTAGCAAACAATTTTTTACCCTTTATACATCTCTCTAAGAAAACTCAAATTGTATTGACAATGTAACTTTAAGAAGACAGAAAATGGCATAGAAATAGAAAAATAGTTGCCAAAAGTTTACTATAATAGAGATGTTGTAATATCTTATTAAAACATTTGTAATGTATTTTTAAATATTTTATTAAACATTTGTAATGTACTTTTAAATATTTTAACTGGCTCAGAATAAAAATTTAAATTATATATATATATATATATATATATATGAATTTTTATTTATATTTTGTTCAATCAGATCTTGAGAATAGCTCAATTGATTAAATTTCCCTTACTAAAATTTTTACTAATAAAAGTTAAATATCTATTTAAAAAAATAATAAATTTTTGATGAAATAAATATATAATTTTAATTTTAATTAATAATTAATTTATAATTAAACTCTTTAAATCCGAATCCAATAAAATAAAAAAATTCTTTGATTTTCCAGACTCTAACCATAACTCTGAAAGTAAAATAAATTTAGATTAGTAATGAATAACTTACGATTATGAAAATATAAATATATGCACGGAATCTAAATCAATTCATCTTACGTGCGTAGTAATTAAGAAAGGTCACTCGTGACAATTGATGGAAATGGAATTTTCATGTACCTTTCTATAAAGTCGAATTTGATGGAAATGAAATGCTAATGCGATTTCTAATATGGAATTTATGTTAATTGTTTTTAGTACAATTTTTTGAAAGTTTTTTTTTGGAATTTTTTTAAAATTTGGCAGTAATTTATTGAAATCACAGATTTGAAGTTAATCTCTACACAATCAAAACTTATTAGAGTTTTTTAAAAATGTTGAATCCAAATATACAATTAAAAAACTATTTTAAATAACTAAAATCAAGATTTAACTTCAATTTTTTCTGAGAGATTTCAGCACATGAAATCTGAAAAATCACACTAAAAACAACTCCAAATTTATGTAGAAAAACAACCAAACAAATAATACAATTAATTGTTCATTGAATGGAATTTCCTTGAACGTTTCTATGAAAATCGCTAATGGCCACGAATGTGGAATTTATGTAGAAAGCCAACCAACTAAATAATGCAGTTTATTGTTCATTGAACTTTAAATAATAAAATGTAAACAGTAAGTAGTACTAAAGACAACTGGAGAGATCATTTGTACAAACTAAATATATTAATAATAATAACTGGAGAGATCATTTGTACAAACTAAATATATTAATAATAATTTATATTTTAAAAAAAATAATAAAATTTGTTGTTCATTGAATTTTGAATACTAAATGTATAGTAAGTCTTACTAAAAACAATTGAGAAATAATTTTATAAAACTAAAATATTTAATAATAATTTATATTTTAAACATTTAAATTTAACTAATTGAAATAGTGTGAAAATATTTTATTTTTTCCATTCAATAAAATGACTTTTTAAACCAAAAATTTAACCTCGTCTATTATTTTCATTTAAAATGTTTGAAAAAAATTAACATCTTTTATTACATTTAAATAATTCTTTTATATTAAAGAGTGTGGTGTAAATAGGTTACTATTTTTGGAGTTTTGGTATTGAATTTTTTTTGGTTAAATTTAATTTTTTGGGTTTAAAAAAGGTTATAATTAAGTTTAATATTTTTGAAAAAAAAATTCAAACATCGAAATTAGGAAAAATTTATAAAATCTAAATAATCTAAAAAATTATAAATAAATTTGTGATTCCAAACAATCAAATGAAATAATAAATATAAAAACAAAATGAAATAACTATAACTAGACAACGTGAAAATAGAGTTAGATAATTTAAACTAGATTACTGTTAACATTTCCATGTAGTTGCCCATTTCTTCGTCTTTGATGTGTGCAGGAGGAAGACTTATCGCAGGCTTCTTCCGGGACCTCCAGGATGGCCGATTGAGGGAAACCTGTTCCAGTTGGGTAACAATCCCCACGAAGCTCTCTTCCACCTCGCTCAGAAGTACGGCCCTCTCATGTGTGTCTCTCTCGGAATGAAAACTACACTGGTAGTCTCCTCTCCGGCCATGGCAAAGCAAGTTCGCAAGACCCATGACCATGTTTTTGCGGGCCGGACGGTCATACAGTCAATTCAGTGCCTTTCTTACGACAAGTCCTCAGTACTTTGGGCCCAATATGGATCCCACTGGCGTATGCTCAGACGCATATCCAATACAAAGCTCTTCAGCGTCAAGAGGTTAGAAGCCCTGCAACATTTGAGAAAAGATGAAGTACACCGAACAATCAGCCAGATTCTGTTGGGAAGTACAGAGGGGAAGAGTGTAAACATCGGAAATATGATGGCCCACTTCGCTGTTAATATGTTAGCCAAGTTGGCCTTTGGTTAAGATATGTTCCATCCCAATTCTCCAGCTTTCCAAGAGTTCAGTGATGCTACTTGGCAGTTAACAGTGAATGCAGCAGCTTCCAATTTGGTGGACTACTTTCCCTTTCTTCAATGGTTGGATCCTCAGGGGGTGGGACGGCAATCTATAGGGCAAGGGAATTTGGTATTCTTGACAAATTCATAGAGAACCGCCTCGCCACAAAAGGCAAAACGACGGACGGGAGTGATGCTCCTGAGGATCTGTTGGACGCTCTGCTGGAAATGAGAAGCGATGATTTTACTCTCTCCGACATCAGAGTCTACTTGACTGTAATCATTTCCATTCTCCGTTGTTCGTATCATACAACAAGGCTATTGTATTTAATGATAGATGGTGTCTTATTCTAAACTATCGGAGTTTACTAGTAAACTCATAGTGCCAAAGTAATTTCACTTCTGGCCAATTGCTTGATGCAGGACATATTTGGGGGGCGAAGCGACACTACTGCGAAGACCATGGAATGGGCGACGGCAGAACTCATACGCAATTCTGAGAAAATGAAAGGAGCCCAGGCCGAGTTGGACCATGGAATGGGCGACCGCAGAACTCATACGCAATTCGGAGAAAATGAAACGAGCCCAGGCCTTGTTGGACCAGGTTGTTAGGCGCAAAAGTAGAAGAGAGCATTAGTATATGTAGGGGGTTTTAAGACAATATTTAAGATAATATTTGGGTTAATTGTCTCAATTATTGTTTTTGTTGAAAATGTAATTTCAACGCAGCAAGCAGCAATATTAATCCCGAAACCACAACAGCAAAACCATAAAACTGCGGGTGATTTTCTCGGACCCGTTTTTGCGTAAATGGTTTCGGTACATAGTCGCTCGCTCCGAGAAGGTTCAAGGGTTGACGGGGGGATGAGGCGTGACATCACCCTCTCACAACTTCTAGGAAGGTAAAAAGTGCTCGTCCGATGTCTCCTCCTTCGTCCGATTTGCTCCATCAAGCTCGAGTTTTCTCCGCCGTCGATTGCTCCAAAGTGCATACGGCCAACATTAAAAGCTTGGCCTCGAGTAAAGTCAAGTTGCATTTTGACCATACCTTTATTAAAGAACTATCATATGCGTAGGTGGATTTTTAAATTTTTGTTTACGGCATGTATGGGCGTGAATTAAAATAGTCATAGGCATAGATAATTGTCTTAAATTTTAATATTTTTTTACGGGAGTATGGTCATATACGCAAGGTAATTTTTTTTTGTTAATGTTGTTGCATACCCATAGTATGTGTTATGTTTTGTTTGGTGTTGACCATTCTGTAATGAAGCAATAGAATGCACATCAGTGCAGGAGCCAAGGCTAAGAGGTGAATGAAGAAAACCAGGGGGAAGCTTGTATTAAAAAAAACCATGAATTGTTTCACACAGCAGTGAAAAGGAAACAGTAAGTTTTGGTGAATTTGTAGTTTTTCAAACAGTAGTGTGTTGATCATTTTCTTTCTTTTACAGTAGTAAATCTTTGTAATCTTTGTTTTCACATAGCAGTGAATGTAAATGAAATTTTTACACACAGTGGTGTAAAATTTCAAAGGAGACACTAATTTTGTTGAAATGTTTTGGTGAATCCCTCTGAGTCAAAGAGGATGAATTTTGTATCAGTGAATTTATTTTAATGAATAGAAACTCTTTTATGGTGGTGCAATACTCTGTCCTGAGTAATTTTTTTTAAAAAGCTTCCCTGTGCAAAAAGATCCTGGAGTAAAGGAAATAGAGCATTGCCTCTGTGTGCTTGAATTTTTGTGTTTTTGGGATTTTACCAGAAAAATCCCTAACAGTGGTATCAGAGCAGGCTTAGGCTCTTTGAAGGTGACAAAGAAACTGAAGAAGCAATGAGTTGTTTTAAAATACACAGTCAAGAAATTGAAGCATAACTAAGGATGCAAGGAATGGCCAGCACAAGCACTAGTATGGTTATGTTTAACACCTAGCTCCCACAGTTTAATGGGAAAAAATATGACTATTGGGCAATAACCATGAGAGCCCTGTTTGCCTATCAAGATTTATGCGAACTAGTTCAAGATGGTTTTGAAGAACCAACAGATGAAAATGAGTTCAATAGATTAACTCCAGTAGAGAAGGATCTGCTGAAGAGCAATAGGAATAAGGACTCAAAAGCCCTTGTATTTTTGTATCAAGCAGTGGACTAGAGTTTGTTTCCAAGGATAGTAGCAGCTAAGACATCCAAAGAAGCATGAAAAACCCTCAAGACAGCCTATCAAGGCATGGAGAAAGTGAATACAGCAAAACTACAGTTGCTGAGGAGAGACTTTGAGAATCTGTGCATGAAGGAGTCAAACAACATTGACTCATTCTTCACACATGTAATTGGTGTGATTACACAGATGAGGACTCATGGAGAAACCATTGAAGAAAGGAGGATTGTGGAGAAAATATTGAGGGTCTTACCCTCAAAGTTTGATGCTATTGTCACCACCATTGAAGAGGCAAAGGATCTCTCAAACTTTTCAGTTGATGAGCTACATGCATCACTGATAACACATGAGCAGAGATTGAGTAGGAATGAAAACTCATCTCTAGAGCAAGCCTTCAAGACCCAGATGTCCTTTGGAAGAGGAAGAGGTCAAAGCAGAGGAAACAAGAGAGGAAGAGGCAGAAGCCAAAACAGAGGTGGAAGGAACAGTCCAGCAAATGCTCAAGGAAGAGGCAGCAATCCAAATCAGAACCAAGGCCAAGGCAGCAGCCAACAAAGAGAACAACATCATGCTCAAGGACAAAGGTATGAAAAATCCAATGTCCAATGCTATTATTGTAAAAAATATGGGCATTATGCCAGTGAATGTAGGAAGAAGCAGCATGATATGAGTAATAGACAAAATGCAAATGTTACTAGAGAAAGCATCAATCAAAATAATGTGTTGTTAGCTTGTAACATGGCTGAACAAACCGTGAAGACATATGGTTTTTAGACTCAGGTTGCAGCAACCATATGACAGGAAATATAGCTCTCTTTTCTACCCTAGATAAAAATATGAAATCAAAAGTCACACTAGGAACTGATAGCAAAGTTTCTGTTATGGGAAAAGGGGAGGTAAAAATATTTACAAAGCAAGGAGAAAGGAAAACCATAGCAGATGTCTATTATGTCCACAGAATGAGATGTAACCTTTTGAGTATTGGACAGCTTGTTCAAAAGGGTTACAATGTTTTTTTTGTGAATGATGTGTGTACCATCATGGATATAGCACCCAGCAAACGATGCATTGCTGAAGTGAAGATGGCAAGGAACACGATGTTCCCCCTCAGGATCAGGGCAGATTTGAAAAACAAAAATGAAATTGGAGCAGTTACCCAAGAGGCCTTCCAAAGCGTGCCAAAGGATGAAAATTGGTTGTGGCACTTGAGATTTGGACATCTCAATTTTGGGGGTCTAAACTTGTAGAACTGAGACTTCTGTGATTTGTCATAGTTGTAAGAAGAGCTTCGGCGTAAATCACATAAAAAATATCTTTGTCGACGCTTTTCGAACCAACTAGTGTGGTTCATCGTCAGGACAAGTTGAAGAAACAGATCTGGCCAAGCAAGTTAAATAGACTGTGCAGAGACTCTAACGGCTATAAAACGGCTATTTTTGACCCTAGGACCAAGCCCAACTATATTAATAAATTTAATATTTTTTTTTAATAATGATAATTCCATATCTAGAATTTATTAAAATAAGGTACAATAACTAGATCTTGCGTAATTAGGTTTTTGATCAATTAATATTAATGGTTATTATAAATTAGTTATTAGTATTACCATAATATATTAAAAATTAATCATATAATAATCTATTTCTAGAAAATAGTAAAAATTAGTTATAAAGAGTAGTAATTTATCTAACTAAATAACAATAGGTTATTAATAAAATCTTACTAATGGTTATAATAAATTTATTATTTGATTT
>APFE030873127.1:42288-52673 GCA_000404065.3 Pinus taeda
TTTCCTGGTCTGTGATATGAGCTTGTTGCCTTTCTTAGCAGTGATCAAAGATGTGGCGGTAGGTGGGGCTACCTCCGGTATCCTGTCTAATGAATTATTCAAAGAAATAATGATAGCGCGAGGCCTTGACTCATACACAGCATGTCGCCTCCACAAGTATGGTTGGCCTAATAATACATCACAAACATCCAGAGGTTTAACATCACACAATACCTCGTCGGTGAATGGTTTGATGCTGTAGGGAAGGCGGCACTGCTGGCGAACTTTGAGATCTCGTCCTTCATGAAGCCACCCGATACTGTATGGCTGTGCGTGTGGTGTAGTCGGTAGGCCCAACCGCTTCACGACCTCTGCTGAAATCAGGCTCTTTTGGCTGCCACTGTCGACAATGAATTGTAGTGGCGAACCCTTCACCCACATCTCTGAGTGGAAAAGACGTTCCCCTCCTCTGGCTCTTCGAGCTCATTCTTCTGGATCTTGGCAGTGGCAATAGTGGCGCTGGGATCTGCATCAATGATCTGCTTCCCTTTGCCATTCCCCTTGCCAGGTCTTGGCTCAGGGTCAGAACATGCATCTGATTCGAAAACCTTCAAGTCGGCCAGCAATGACTGCTTGGTACGACACTCACTTGTGTTATGAGTGGGACTCTTGTGGAACTCACACCACTTTCCCGTGTCCTTCTTCGGTTTCGTGGTGTTGTTCTTTTCTTGCAGCTTCGACTAGTTGTCTTGGGTCACCCCGCCTTGGCTTTGTCCTTTGGGCTTCGGAATTGCAGATCCAAAGTCTCGCTTCTTCTGTTTGAAATTTTGCTCGATTTTGACAGCGTATCAGTATGTCGTGCCGAGCGAGGAGATGTTCAGGAACTCCATCTCTTCCTCGATGTATTTTTACAGGCAGCCGCGGTATTTGAGTACCAGATGCAGCTCAGAATCTTTGATACCCAACTGTGTGCGAAGGGTGTGAAAAATGTTTGTGAACTCCGGCACATCTTGGTCTCGTCCTTGCCACAGCGTGGTCCATTTGATGTATTTGTCCTCATAGCTTTTGACAGGGTAGTACTGTTCCTTGATGGCATCTCGGAATGAATCCCAAGTGGGTGCAGCTGAAAATAGTGAGCCTATGCTTTCATCTTTCTGCTCGTAGTAGGTTTCCCACCAATCCTTGACGTGGGGGGCTGCTTTGAGAAGAGAAAAAACAATCTTTTCCCGACTTGAAAATTCATGAACAGAAAAATACCCATCTAGCATATTTAACCATTTATCTACCACATTTGCGTCTATTTTACCCTCGAAGATGGGGATTTCAAAATTCACTTGTACCTTAAAGGGCGTGGCATTTCCAGAGTAGCTGCTGGAAGCCGATGCGTTACCTCTGGGTAGCCGCTGAAGGATCTGCGCAAAGCTATCCATCATCGCGTTCCTTTGCCGCTCGAGCGCTTCTTCGAGCAAGATTTTGATAGGATCTCCTGCTCCCTCGTCTTTCTTCTCATCCGCCATGGGAGGCCGTCGGGATTTTCGAGGCTGGTCTTGCAAAGGTTCGACCAGTTCAAGCCCTAACTCCTTATATCCGGACCTCGTCGGGGACATGCAAAGAAAAACCGAGAAAAAGCAGACCGCTCTCATACCACTGATCCGGATTTAAATAGGAACGCAATAGATTACAGAGATAACCATAAATACAGAGATGCGATAACCATAAATAAAGAGATGCAGCGGAAATAACACTTCATTTCATTAATGGAAAATAACGAAATATGCTTACAACCAGAATTGGAAATAAACCAGCTAGGACGATGGTAGCTTATCTCTGAGAAGAGATGTGCGGCTACATGTCTCTGAACTGTTCCGAACCTGTGTTACAATGAGGCTCGAAGGCCTATTTATTATTGAGAAACAATGGAAAACCCTTCACATTCCAAAACCTACCCCTAGAAGATGAAACGCCATATTGTTGGCCCCGTTTTGGGTAAATTGGTACATCAATTTCCCGGGGTCATAACTTTGGCATACCATCTCTGTTTGACGCGTACGATAGCTCGTTAGAAAGATCTATCCGAGAACTACCACTTTCGGAAGGGAAACATTAGTCCATGGACCCATGTTGCCCCCATATTTCCCAAAAAACGTCATTTAGGGCCTCAAAACGGCTCCGGAAGTTCAGGACCCGAAAAAACTGCTAAAAATCGTAAATTGTGCTACAATTTAGGAAACTGAAAAGACTGAAAGAGACAGTTGTGGGGGTCCAAATGGGATAGGTGGGTGGCCACCAACATCCACCTGGATCATAGAGATAGTTTGCAAGGTGGATGATCATGGAATCTTCCAGAAACTTCTCCTGTGACACTTGCCTCTTCGAATTCACCCAGGGATGAGTAAGAGATCATGAAATCTCCAAGTGGAATTGAGAACTATCTGAGAAATGACACTAATAAAAAACCTAGAAGCTAGCTCACCCACCTGCAAACATCTATATATGGATCCCTCATCCTAGAGATCCAGGGGCTGGAATTTTGCATCTTGTAAGGAAGTATTGTTGGTTTCTTTGTAGAACATCATAGTGTTGGGTGATCTATAACATCCATGCAGACAAGAACAAGAAGATTTGTTGACATGAATATTCTCTACAACATTTAGTTTTGTCGAGATATTTATGGCGATGGTTTCTTCAATATTAGATAGATTCTGCTTAGAATCCACCATATTTACAGTATTTGGTAGAAAATAAAAAACTGAAGGATGATTAAGGTTGCTTGAAGAATATTTGTTGTAATCTGGAAGATGGGAATGATGGTGGAAATCTTCCCATGGTGCCTCTGCTATCATCATGGACTGAATGATTCCTTCGTCTATAGAATGTACATGCGACCAAGGATCTGAAGAGGTACCATATTCCTTAGACCTATCTACCCAAACGCTCAATCAACGTTACTTTGGGTTCATTGCCCAGGCCGAGAATTTTGATTGCTACAATATTTCCATGGGCTTGGAGGCAAAACCGGGCAATGATCCATGCTAATATCATGTTCGGAAATCCTTTGAATAGAAGATACTATATTGTAGGTTCCCACTGTGGCCACTTCTGCCATATTGTTTGGAGGCAGTAGGGCAATAGTAGCCATCAATGTAGGGTCTTTTAGCAGGCCTACTCTAATATTTGAAGCGATTGAGAGCTTTCGTGGATCATTGGAATGATTCTCGTAACTTGTGAGCTATTGGGAAGAAAGGTTTGTTGGTCGACGATTGTAATTCCTCCTTGAAAAGGAAATGCAATCTTTTTGAAGTATGTCAACACAAAAACAACCATAGCATAAATCTAGGGCCTTCCGAGTAGGATGTTGTAATCGAGGTTTCCATCGATAACTTCAACATCAATTTCTACTATTTTTCCTCTAGTTCAATTTTCAAGTTTTTGAAAATCCCGTATGGGGTGTGTGTCCATCCAATGAATGCTTTTAACATCGTTGACGATCGCGAAAAGGGTGGAGATCCTAAAGTTTTCCAGCAACTCATTGACATAATACATGTAGATGCCCCCTCATCAATAATTGTTTGATGAACATTTTTTCTAAGGGTTTTCACTTGAATGAGGAAAGCAAGTTGAGCTGGTAAGTGAGGTTCATATCCTTTGTGATTAAAGGCCATGAGATTGGAATCCGTTGGGTCAATCCCACCTATTACTGATAATAGAGCCTGCTTTTGGGAGGGGAAATTTTGCATTACCTCAAGTGTCGACATAGTGGACAGCAATTGGGTCAGGTCCTCTACTATATTATAATTATGTTCTTCTCTGGCACGAGGATTAAATGTCAATTATTTTACTACTCCGTTTGGTGACTTTATCGTTAGCTCAGTAATGATGGGTGGCACAACTTCGGTCGAAGTTGTTGTCGATCTACTAGGTTGACTAGTAGACTTGTTGTTCAACATTTGTGGATTCCCGTAATCATTATTCCTTGTCAATATTAAAGAATCATTTTGTTGTTTCGAAATGGACAACATAAACACTTGGGATGGGGAAGCATTGTTGCTAGAAACCAAATTGGTTTCTGGGTTCGGAAACGGATCAGTCAATACTGCTGAGGTTTTTGAGTTTCTGAAGAACTTCTTAATCTTAGCTTTATGGGGACAATCTCTCATCCAATGATCCTCATCGCATATAAAGCATGGATGAATGGGTTTCCTTTCTCCAGAAGGGTTTGCAGAATATTTTTCAGGAGACGAATCATCCTTTTTCTTATTTTTTGCTTTTCCCTTTCTTCTTACCCCTCGTTGCTTTGGTTCTTTGCCCTTGTCAGTCAACACAACATTAACCTCTAAGGCGAGAAGTTCTTCATTTGCACTTTGATCGAAAATCGTGAGGGATTTCTTAGATGTAGCCTTTGCGGTTTTCATGCTTGTTGTACCTATCATGCCATCATCGGCATGAGAGTCTTTGTTTGATTTAGGAGGAGGAGGAACGGAAAACTCTGGTCTAGGAGCATCAAGTATTTTGTCATATAGTGCGCCAGACTGAGTATAGATCAAGTCTAGATATTGGGCACGAGCGATGACTTGCTCTTCATTGACAACCCCCCCTTTAGCCACATCTTCTGTAATAGAAGGTAACAATGACTTAATAAACCATTCAGTTAGCAACTGATCAGGAACATATGTTTTCACCATTCGATGATGACACCACCACTCATGAATATGATCAGATATGTGAGTGGCCGTCATCTGCTTAAAATTGGTAAGAAGCTATGTTCCTATTTCGTACCTTATGGATAACTGAAGATGGGTTAAAAAGGTGGTGGCAAGGGCGCTGAAGTTATCAAATGAAGCTCTAGGCAATTCGATGTACCATTTTTCTACCAAACCAGTTAGCATTTGCTAAAAAATGTGAAGCCTAATTGAATCATCATTGAGAGTTTTGGATGAACACCACAGATGAAAGGTCATCACATGATTCGATGGATCTTCAACCATATTTCCATTGAATTTATGAATATCCGATGGAAGTTTATGAGGAATCACTGGCCACCAAGGGGCATAATCAATTGGATCATTTGTTAGGCAATTCAAATCTGGTAATTCTAAAGTTTCTATGAAGGGAAATTGTTGATTCAGGTTTGGTGAAGCATACCCAGGATAAGATGGGATCGACTAAGCAGTGGGTCTTTGCATACTAGCATAATGTATCTGATGCTGATAAATTTGATAAGGTTGATGGGCATAACCATTATGATATGATTGATAGTGACTGTTTTGAATATACAACTGCCCATTACCTGCAAAGCCTTATTGCTCAAGTCCTCGGTAAGCTTGTTGGAATTGTGGTTGTTGATATTGCACCAACAATGGTTGTGAAGCCATTTGTTGTTGTCCAATACTGGATGTTTGACCAAGATGAGGGGTGATAGTACTGACTTGATTCTAAGTCACTCCAGTTAAGTAGCCACCAATTGGTGATTGTGGTTGTGTCATGGAGACAAGAGGCTATTGTATTACGACCTGAGAAACTTGAGGTTGGCATACAACAGGCAACACTTGTACTTGCAACACTGTCACAATAGCCGGTGTAGTGGGGATATTTGAAATAGGTAGACTTGGTTGCATTGAGCCTACAACTCTTGGTTTTTGAGGCAATATTGGCACCCAACCACTGGATGTGATTCCAACCTAACCCGAATTCTGTTGTGAACTCTCATATTATTGTTCTCCCAAAGGCAACAATGAAAGGGCATACTGCCCCCCATACAACAACAATCCAGTGCGCAAAGGAAATATTGGCCTCTGGAGACCAGACTTCCCAAATTGATACTGTTGCAAAGGATCAATTTGTTGAGACTCAACATAAGAAACTCCAGATATTATTCTAGACGAACAAACAGGAACAGACCATACTATCGAAACAATCCCTGGGTGGACTTCCCTTAGCGGTTGAGAGCTAGTTGGATAGATGGTATACCAGTGAACATTGTTGGAGTGGCGGTAGGAGGTTCTACTACCGTTGTATCGGACGACACACTCCTAGATGTCGATGGTTGTCTAGACATATCGAGTCTATCCAAAAGAATTCCTAGCGATTCTACAAGGACTTGCGATGAAGGCAGACTATCTTTTGAAGTAGAAAGATATAGGTGGATCCCAGTCCCAAAATGCGATGGAGTATTGGATGGAAGATCCTCCATAATTTCTTCTATAGCAATCAGTCCAGGCAGAAGAGGTAGACCGTCAGGTCTATAAAATATTTCTGGTGCCGAAGAAGGTATAGACTCTGCAGTGACAGGTACTGGAGGGGCAACACCTTCCGAATCAACCCCAGATGAAGCTAGTTCAAGAATAGAAGTGTTTACCATTACACTAGGATTAGTTCTAATGTCCTCTTGTAACTTCCGAACTTCTTCTGTAGAGGCAAGGATACCAGAAATAGTTTGAGTAACAAGAGTCTGTGAGGATGTTGAAACACAAGCTTCAAACAAACCAGGAGACTTTGACCTAGTTAAACGAGTTCGCTTGGCCTCGAATGGTTTCGTTTTTGGGGTCAAAGATAGTTGACTCCTTAGTCTCCATGCACGACGAGGTTTTGATTGACTTTCTTCCATGATTGCGGATTACTTGATAAACTCAAAATAAAAAATGGGAAAATGTTATTATGAATTAAATGAATTTTATGATGCTTTGACTCGACTTGCTTTTTCAATATTTTAGAGTCGCGAAAAAGCTAAAGATGACTCTAGTCACCTTCAATTTTTAATGAGCTTGAAGTGACAAGTGCTCAGATGGACCTTTTCTTTTAAGGAGCCTGAAAAGGAACGAAAGTGACTACTCTAGAAATCTATATAGAGGGATTACTAAAACAATCGCAAAACTGCAGAATACTTTTTACGGTACGACAGTCAATATTGCCGAATGCCATGTTCAGTGCATTGCGATCAATAGGGCGGCAGACATGGCTTCCTAAGGATAAAGGATATAGCCTATTGTGGTCCCCCAATACATACTCGACGGTATGTGGGAGCACAAGTTCGTACTGGCACTTGTCGTCTCAAACAGGAGGAATCACCCAACCTACGATGAAAGCGATAGTTACTAGGCTTTACGACATGAGGATACGTCTCTAGCCTAGACTTCTAAATGTTGTGCGTTAGGTTCCAAAGCATTTTTATGTTCATTGCAATTTATTTTACAGTTGATCTTTCTTAATAAGTTTGCCTTTAAGGTTCACCGCATGATGTAGATATACAAATCCTAAATATGTAATCTAAGATGATAAACAGTCATTTACTCTCCTTTTTCTAATGAAAACCCTAGCTACTAAGGAAAGAAAAGTGAAATTCTTTCAACATAGAGTAGAGAGCACACACTAAGATGCATTGTCCTAAATCAATCTCCACAAGCAGTCTAAATGAAAATGCACATGCATATATTTGTTTTCTGCTTTCTTAATATGTGAATGACAAAAAGAATGCTAAGTACAAATTTGAATTATCTTTTCAAAGTGACAGTACTAACAATTTTCTTTTCAAAAGACAAAAGGAAGACAAGGATGACACTTTTCGATTTTGAATTGAAAACTGCTTTCGACACTTGAAATACTATTAATTCAAATCAAATACAAGAGTAACAGTGTAATCAACTATCAAAAAGAGAAGGATTCTTTTCTTTGACTGAAAATGACACTTGTGACACTTTTAGATCAAAAGATGACAATTTGATTAAGCTATTGTTTGTAAAGGAGAACTGTAAATGGCGAAAAATACATAAAAACATTCACAATTATTTGTACAATGGAGTCTGAATAATGCAAAGGAAGGGAGTTTCAACAGTAGTATATTGATCACAGACAGTAAAACTCCTTAATAAAGCTGAAGAGATTGAAGAAAAACCAAAATCTGGAGGCAGAAACAGTCTTATATGATCGTCGCACCTGTAACACAAGGAAACATGGATGCATCTCACCTACAGCACATGGGAGGTGTGATGCATCCAAACTGTCAAAAGGAGACAGTGTGATGGTCCAGGGATGAGACTTTAACTTGGTTTTTGGTCATAGTTTGTAGCTTAGTTTAGGGATTTAAGCTGAGCTAATGATTGTCAGTACATACAAAACATAGGGGCTGATCTAATGAGGTCACTTGAGCCACCACCAAGGCACTTAGGATGTTTGCAAGTCAGATATTTAATTCATAAACTAACCCAAAAATTGACTGAAGAATCTTTTATCTACTTTGCAGTTGCAAAGAAAAATAAGTTTGAAGACTAGTTGGCATAACTTCAGGCTCCATCTGTAGTTTATAAAGTAAACAAACAAGAAACAAGCAAACAAGCTATTTTCTTCCCCAGTGGAGTCGCCATTTTGTTTTCGGGAAAACTAGTGTCCATTCAAAGTTGCTAGTCCCACTAAGACAAGTAGCTATCTTAGAAACAAACAAAATAAAGTCACATGTGTTTTCATTTATGAGAAGTAGATGAGAGAGAAGTAGAGAGTACCAACTTTATTCTTTCGCTTGGCTCCTTGCTTGTTTCCTCTCCCCTTTGACAGATCTTTGCTACTCCTTCCTCGCTTGTCCCATTTCAAAGAACACCTGTAGAGTCAAAGCAACATAATCGCATCAAAGCATAGAGGTCTACAATCATAAAAGATATAGGATTAGATATATATTGACCATACAAATGCATATATCAATTCAATATTCAAAGACATACAAGGATATGGAGGAAAACTCAAATAGCTTTATTGATAGAAGTGGTATAAAAGAGGATTACAACCCATTGATCTAACCCAGTTCCATCCTCTGAGCATGAAAGCCCTTCCTCACCTCATGAAAAGCTAGATCGCCCAACACTATGATCTTCCACAAAGAAACCAACAACACTTCCTTACAAGATGCAAAATTCCAGCCTCTGGATCTCTAGGATGAGCGATCCATATATAGATGTTTACAGGTGGGTGAGTCAGCTTCTGGGATTCTGATTAGTGTCATTTCTCTGATAGTTCTCAATTCCACTTGGAGATTTCATGATCTCTTACTCATCCCTGGGTGAATTCACAGAGGCAAGTGTCATAAGAGAAGTTTCTGCAAGATTGCATGATCATCCACCTTGCAAATTGTCTCTGCCATTTGTTGACTCTCGCCCATTGCACCCCATAGAAGGGATTTTCAATATGCATCGCACCCCCCATGTGCATTAGGTGGGATGCATCGCACTTTGACCATGGAGCATGTGAGATGGTCTAGTTTTAATGAGTTCTGAGCAGTTCTTCATGGAGAACTTCTAGGAGATGATGTAACTAGCTACCTTGTACCTTTATGGTATGAAACAACACTTTTAGGGACTTAGAAGCCCTTGGTTTATGGACATATGTGATTGGGGTTGCAGTGCCCAAATATGTCTATAACAACATGTCATCCAAATTTTGAGGCAACAGAAGGGGTGCAAATCGAGAAGCCATCGCTCTTGGTAGATTTGCAATCGGCCTTGGGGATGTAGGGCAAGTGGGTGCAGCTGATGTATGGGGTGTATGAGGTGTGGATGGAGGTGAAGAAATTTTGGACGTTTGAGGGGTAGAAGGAGTAGATGGAGGTGACACCACTGTAGATTTTTTATCAGAGATAGTAGGTTGCATGAGAATGGTGGGAATGAAGGGAGTTTTGGTGGGAATTCCGGAGCTAGATGCAATCGTGGAAGACCCAAGGGTTGCATATGCAGACTCTAAGAAATCAGCGATGTTTGAAGCCACAATTGAAGTTTGAAGTTGTTTCATGATATAATCGTCAATTGATTTATTGGCCTTTTTGGTTTCTAGATCTTTGACAAACTTTGGATTTACGATAGTAGAAGCAACAACACTTTCTGATTTGGTCTCAAATAGTGATAGATCAAAATTATCATCAAACTCAAGATCTTCAAGATACTAAAAAACCACAGGACATGAACAAGATTGAAACACTGGAATTACATAACTCTCTTGGTGAAGGATTCTCGGAATGAGATTGGGATTTTCATACACAGGAGGTGGATCGGGATCAATATTCGCTCTGGTATATCTTCTGGAAGCTAGTGTGTTATTATTTCCAAGAAATCAAATGGAAATTATCAACTTGTTCAGCCTATCAAATTCTAAGCTTATCTTCCCAAAAGGTTAGATTTATCAGATGTACTGGGGTAATTTTTAAGCCAGATGTTCCGTTTATAAGACTAGACCAGAGATTGACTGAAGTAGCCTTTATCTACTTTTATCTGTAGTGTATAAAATGAAGAATAGTAACAAACAAACAATTTCTTCCCCAGTTGAGTTGCCACTATTTTAGGGCCTAAATCTACCTCAGGATGAGAAAGGTAGGAGCTAGGGTAACATCAAACCATGCTTAACCTGGTAGCTAGCCCTACCAGGTCAGGAGA
>APFE030873127.1:55009-68924 GCA_000404065.3 Pinus taeda
GAAATGAAATCCTCCCATGAGAGGCCCTACAAACCAAGCTGATGCATGACCACTGTTTTGATGAGTGCAAAATGATATATATTGTTAAACTACTGCTAAGGAGTTTTCTTTTGCACTAGGGTGGTCATCTTCTCAATATTTCGGCACATGAAGTAGGGGAGATTCATCACTCTCACCCTGGTAAAGTCCATCAACAATCTGATGTGATAGGCATATAGGCAAGAAAACCGTTCCTCACAGCTGAAATACTTAATTATGAGTTTCATCATGGGAGCATATGAGTCTTTCAGGTACCGAAAGGGGAAAACTATGCTTAGTTACTCAAATAACCGGCTTTGATGTATGGCTCATAATGTTCCCTGTCAATTTGCTGCCTTTTATTCCATTGCTCTCCCACATTAGGAATGTCAGTTGCTAGAGAAATAGACTTTGGTGTCAAGGTGAATGTCACACCAGCTAGAGTGGCTTGGCCATTATGTAGATGAAGCACAAACAAT
Source organism: Pinus taeda (assembly GCA_000404065.3). Taxonomy (NCBI): domain Eukaryota; kingdom Viridiplantae; phylum Streptophyta; class Pinopsida; order Pinales; family Pinaceae; genus Pinus; species Pinus taeda. The sequence goes on from APFE030873127.1 coordinate 55,507, forward strand.
TGGGCTAACTCATGATGTACTGGACTCTAGCAACCATCTTGAACTGACAACAAGACTGGTGTTGGAAGCATGTGATAGCAAGAGGGCAGGCATGCAACTTAGAAAGTGAAGTAGGTTCCTCTCGTATATGTTTGCCACCCTTGTGAGGTCTCCTTGATGCATGCATTTTTGTAGGGGAGTCACTGTCTGTCTCTTCATCTCGGTCATAGGAAGCATCAGACTCCATGTTTGCTAATGTGTGGGTTTTCTTGATGAGTATGAAGATATTTATGGTGTTTTTAGTTTTCTACCACCAAGGGTAAGAATGTATGAGGGACTATGGAGGGAGAGGGTATGAGGGCTTTTGGGAATGTTATGACAAGTTTTTTGGGAAATTGGGGTTTAGGGAATAGTATCTAAGCTTAGGGACAACAATTAGAGTTTCGGGATTTTGTAGTTAGGGTTTGGGAAAATGGGAATTGGGAATAGTCGTGAATGATTTTTAGGAATATGGAATTTAAGGAATGAGTGGTTGAAACTGAAAAATAAATGGAGGAGTCAAAGAGTAAGGGAGTGATGGAATAGACTTGGTGGCAAAAATATAAATACAAACCCTAGGCAATTGTTTTTGAGCAAAATTGCAAAAAGGTAGGGTTTGAGATTTTACACACTAGAACACCATAAATTCTAAGAAAACCTCTTTCATTAGCAAGGGAAGAACTCTAGACTTACATGCACACCATAGGATTGAGCAAATTTGGAAATTTGAGGGAGTTTATGGTGAAATCGAGCTTGCAGCTCTATGCGTCGTGCCACAAACCCAATGCATTGTGCCCTTTATATCTGTCACGCCAGTGTATGTTTTACACTGTGGAGGGCAGCCCAATGCACCGTGCCCTTGAACTTGCATAGTTTTACTTCAAACTTGATCCCTTTCTCCAACACGACCTTCTCTTGCTCAATATTTCTTCTTTGAATGCAAATGATCTCTTTGAACATGATCAATGAGTTATATACAAGAGATTTTGATTTTTTACTCACAAAACCCACTTTTACAATATTTGCAATGTGACTTACTTTTTCAACTCTGCTTTTTGGGTAGTTTCCTTTATTTGTGCCTTTGATGAACTGAATGATTTGATTTTTGTTTGGCTTGCAGGTGATGGAGCTGCTAAAGCTTGGCAAGGTGACCAGGGTTTCCACTGAAATTATTTACATATGAATGAACTGAAATTACATCAATTTATACATAAAAACATGAAATACTCTTTTCTTCCTCAAAATAGGGTTTTGAGGAAAAATACATTTATGAGCGTGTAATGATCAAATTTATTGGTACTGGGACTTTATTCAACCTCCTCATGGGCCTACTGACCGTTATTGAACATTTTGAAGACCTTTTTGACGAAACCCTAGACCTAATGAAACTGAAACCCTAAAAATGACTCTTGCAGATTTAAAGAAAAAAATGACTGCAGATGATCTTAACGAATGTAAATGGGCTAGTAGTTAAAGGGCATGAGGGCATCGAATGTAAACTAGCCACTACCGCCAGATGATACATGATCCTAATGGAATGCATCTGACTAGGCGAGACACCTAATATGAAATGCAACAAGAGAATTTGATCACTGACGGAGGGATGAAGATACCGACACTAACACCTCGCATGGGGGCTTCACTGGGGGATCAATATGATACCACATAAGTCAATATTAGGGTATATATATTGAGGAAAAAATGACATAATAATTTGGCCGATATATAGGGGGTAAAGGGTTTTTATATTGACTAATATAAAAAATGGAGCTTAAAATTAATAAAAAAATATAAAGGGGTAAAAAAAAATTTAATGAAAAAATGGATACCTACAATATCAATTGAAAGTAGAGGTTTTTAAATTGGGAAGTTGTATTGGGTTCAGATTGGTAGGGGATTAAATAATGTGAGTTTTTAGAGGGATTTTCCAATATGTAGTCAAATTAAGGGTATTGTTTAATATGCCATGAATGCATGTGATATGTTAGAGGTTCATTAAGTGAATCCCCCATGGAACCTCACCTCAACAATCCAACAAGAAAGTAAATATCATCAATGATAATAGGGACAATCTTGTCCCTTATGTGAAAATTCTCATCTGTCAAATCCCATGCATGAACAAGGAACTGCAATAGTTCTATTTGTTGCCTCATTCCAGACAACTTGAAGTATTTGAGTAACGCACATTTTTTGAGGGACTCAACTGTACTCAGATTGTTTAGGGCAGCAATGTCTTGTTCTTCATTCTCTCTTTCTCACCATGTAATTGACATTCTGATCTGATGAAATCTTGAAATTCAATCATAAGGTTAGTTAGGATCCTTTCCATGCAAAAAACAAGACAAATTTTGGAACAAGGAGCTAAATCAAAATTTGGAAACTCACCTAGCGTAGCCTAGGCATAGAGATAGTGCAATATAGAGAAGGCAACCTTCTATCACAGTGCTCTTTAGTGCAATTTTCGATGTGAAAGCCTGTGTTGATCCTAGGGCGAAAGAATCAAACCCTAGAGGCCCCAAAAAACCCTAAAGCTTGCATGAAATAGTAAAAGAATGACCTGAAAAGAAAGAGGACAGGTAGATCTCCTACCTAGTCAGAATGACACGAGAAATGGTCCAGAGAATCTCTCACAATCAGTGGATGAAGTTCGAGTTAAAAAAATAGCCCAGAGCACAAAACTGAATGGTAAGTATCAATAGAATTTGACATGCCCAATTGTAAATTGTACCTTTGACCATAGAGCATAATTTTATCTCTTTTTCAAGCTCCGTTAAATAATCAAAAAGGAACCCCCTTGGAGTCCTCTTTAAGCTCTTCTTAGACTCTCAAAACATGAAAAGGTTGTCAAATTCTTATCCTTTTCATCTCGTTAAAGGATTGGAAATGACATCTACTCAGTATAAGTTTAACCCTTTTTCTCGCTGAAATAGATTAACTATGAAAAATGAATACTTTGACCAAACATGGTCGATAGGTTCTCTCTCATAAAAAATAACTTGTGGAGTTTTCTTTTGGTCCCCTTTCAAACTCTCTAAACATGAAAAGGACTGAGCTATATTTGTCGTTAAACTCATTAAAACATCAAATAGCGACAAACTTGTCCATCTAGACAAGACTAAGTTTCACCTTTTCTAGACTCGTTAAAACATCACATAGCAATGTATTCACCCGACGGGTGAAATTATACAACAACCATATGTTATCCTCCTCAAGCTTGATAAAAAGAGGTACTGGTCAACAATGACTGGGGAAAATGGGAAAAATTGGAAAACCATTTTATGGTAGTAGGTCACTCTTGAACATGACACTTTCACTTCATCACTGTGACTGCTTGGGTTGGGTTGTCAGCTTGATGGTTATCATACCATTGGTATATCATACCATCCATCACTTTGTTTTGGGTCAATGTTGACAATTCATTTCAGTGTCACCAACATGTTCAAGAGAAGTCATCCAGTTTAAATTCATCCTTTATAGTACCATAAACCTTCATTTTAATGACTGCCATTCTTGAACCTTGTGTCATCAGTCAAATTCTGTCTCCAAAATCATTACACTCATTTCGTGCCATTGATGTGGGATACATCATGGCCCTCCTGTGATGAGTTGCTTCTTGTCGACACATTATCCAAGAAGTTGACTTAGAAACACCCTTCCAGTACCTTGAGACTTGCATACATCCATGGCAAGTTTCTTGCTTCTCATGATAGGTTGACATCACTGGCCTTTGACCAAAAGAGTTTGTATGGTGTTCGACATCAAAGAATTTATTCACGCCATGCAAAATGTACTACAGTACCTTGAGGATAATTATCATTATCGGTGATCTCTCTCATGTATGTTAATGGCTTATGTTGTTGGAAGGTAATTAGACGATGTCTTCCCATGTTCGACTTCAGATCACATATTCACATCATTAGACTCATACTTGAGTGAATGATTGAATAAGATAGAAGACCCCTAATCTAGTTTCATCCATCCAAGTTGCGATTTCAGGAGTATTAAATCATATGTACAATGGCTTTACATTGATAGTCATTCCAATCATGGGTCTATATCTGTAGACGACTATCTATGTACATGTAATGAAAGTTTATATGTTGAGCATGGGTATGCCTTCCCTCAATAATTCTTGAAAATTCAAAATATCATTATATATGTATTGTAATTGACGCAGGTCACCTTCTGCCTCGAAAACTCCTCTTCACATCGTAAAGCATTTCATTCGACATTAATATTTTTTCGACTTCATGCTTTAGGGGGTAACTATTACAGATCCAATTGGGCACATCACTCCCATCATCCAGATCAGTGTTTTAGGGCTCATAAAACCCTAATTTCAGTTGCTACATGCCCCAAACAAGTCACCCTTTTAAATGCTTCCTTCACAAACAGTTTCATGACTTGAAGATATCTTGAAATGACCTCTAAAGGGACCAACGCAGGTAGGCCCATGTAAGGGTGCATTGCATAGCAATTAAGTCCATGCCAGGGTGCTCTATAGAGCACTTAGGCCCTCTTTCACATGCACTGGGTGCGATTGAGTGAAATTCACATAGGGTTTGGGGAATATTCTTATCTCTTGGATTTATCTAGAAGTTTCCCTCACATGTCAACTCGTATGAGCTTGAAAATGGATGAGGAATGAGTTAAGATGCATCCTATACTCTCATCCCTTCCTCCATGGAGCTAATTCTAAGTATGGAATGACATTCAATACCCCCATTTATGACATAACCTCCTTCATCCTCCTATAAATTGAACACTCGTCAATGTGATCAGGGGTTGGACTATGTTGAATTGTAAGGAAATAATGTTCTATGAGAATTGGATTTGAGACAAGTATTGTTATGCTACAAGTTTTTCATGCTTTTGATGTGATGTGGATGGAATCCAAGCTAGAGGAGTGACTTTGAATTAGACTTGATGGTTGTAATTCCTTCTTCTATTAAATAAAATATTTGAACCTTTTTCCCATATGCTTATCTTGTTACATGATGCTTATATGTCTGAATGTATCTGATTCCATTTACTTCTATTCAATAGATATTTTTCTTTGATCAGTTCTTTGTCTTCTATTGATGTTTACATGTACTTCTCAAGTGTGTTAAGTTTGGGAAGGAGTGATAGGATCTATACAAAGGATACAAGAGGAAAGTGGAACTACAAGTAGGGCTTCTCATCTTCTTTGTCTTATCTATTGCTTATAGGAAAAGGTTAAAGTGCTTTAAACTATTTTTCTAGATATGGATACTTATCTAGGGAATTAGTATTTACCCGTAGACACCAAATTCTCCAAAACAATATCAACAAGTGAATCAAAGTCATCTAAATCACCTCCATTTTGTTGGGTTTAATATCCAGTTCCTATCTTTCCAACCTCATCAGGATGAACACTTTCAAGTGTCTTTGTCAGCCACTTTGGGGGACCTTTCTATGGTGGTACAGGCTACTCCATTGATTGAGTTGGGACTGAATCAAGATTTATTTTCCCAATTCTGTCAATCACATCACTCAAAGTATCATCCGTTGTTGGAGTTTCATGTGGGGGAGAAAGTGCTTCAGAAGAAGATGCCATAGGTTGATCTAGTATAGGAATCCCTCCTTCAAGATGTGGAATCTGATTATCAAATTCTTGAAATGATTTTACATTTGTGAATCTATCCAAGCAATTAAGTTGTTGCTCAACAACATTGTCAATTTTCGATGATTCAAGAAAGATTACATCTCTAGATATAATAGACTTTTTATTGACTTCATCATAGAGACAGTATGCTTTGGAGGTGTTTGAATACCTTGAGAAGATACACTTATGACTTCTTGCACCAAGTTTCTTTCTATGTACCTTTGGTATCACAGCATAACATGTGGAACCAAATACCTTGAGATGCTTTACCGAAGGAATGTACCCATACCACATTTCATAAGGAGTCTTGTTTCTAATAGCATTAGATGGACATATATTCTTTATATATACAACACATAGAACTGCGTCAGCCCAAAACATCAATTTTACATTTTTGAAAAACATCATGGAGCGCACCATATTTAAGATTATCCTATTCATTCTTTTAGCTACTCTGTTATGTTGGGGATTATAAGGCATACTTGTTTGATGTTTGATCCCATGTTGGTGAAGATAGTTTTCAAATTCATTTTAAGTGTATTCTTTTGCATTATTAGTTCAAATAGAGCAAATATGAGATTGTGCATCATTTTCAATCCATGTATGAAAGATCTTGAATGTTTGAAAAGCATCATATTTTTTCTTCAATAAATAAACCCAACACATTCTGGTGTAGTCATCAATAAATGTCATCACATATTTATTTCCATTTGCAGAAGGAACAAGCATTGGACCAAATAAATATGAATGAATGATTTCAAGTTTTCTATGTGCTCTGGAATGTAAATCATGAAAAGACTGTTCGCTATTCTTTCCTAAAATGCAAGCATCACATTGCCTAAGCTTCCTAGGAATTGTAGGCAAACCAGTAACACCATTTTTCTTCAACAAGTGTAGTCTGTCATAGTTCAAGTGTCCAAATCTAACATGCCATAATAAACTTGATGGAAATGTAACTTCTTCATAATGATACTTGTATGAGAAATTTTGCGCACGAGCAGAGGTACCCTGCATCTTGAGAATCCTTTCTTCTTCTATTTCTTTCATTAAAAGTGAGTGGTATGATGCTTTTCTCACCTCAAGATTGCCATCAAACATATGAATGGAGAGTCCTTCCTCATGGATGTTGACCAAGGATAGCAGTTTATCCTTAGTTGTGGGAGATATAAAACATGATACAGAAGAAAGTCTAGAAGACCAGGCAATTTAAGCCTGATTGTACCAGGCCCTAATGGCTTGAATTTTGATTTGTCTACAAAGTATACTACTCCATCAACATTGTCAGTAAATTCTTCAAAAAAATCTCTTCTAAAAGTCATGTGGCAAGTTGCTCTTGAATCAAGCAACCAATCATTTTTCCAAGAAGCAAGTGAAGCATTAAATAAGTCTTCATTTACTCCAATATTATAGTGTGCCACGACACAATGAGCAGAATCAGGTGCTTTACCTTTCTCTTTTTCGTTAGTTCAACCCTTGGGTTGGTTTCTTTCTGGCTTAATTCTGTCCCAAGGAAACTTGCATGTGGATGCATCATGTGATCCATCTCTTTTGCAGCATATGCAGTGAAAATATGACTTTTCTCCTTGAGAGTGTTTGCCCCCTCACCTCTGAAATTTCTTCCTCTTTGACCACCTCTTCCTCTAGAAGAATCTTGAGAAAGATTCTTCTCTCTATGTGCGAGACACACAACCTCTTCAGAAGAATGAGGAGTTGTCTTCTTCCCAAAATCTTTCTCTCTTTCAGCAAATTTTTTCACAAGGGAGTCAAAAGGTAATATCTTTGAGGTTTCCGTCTGCTTGTAATGACTCAAGATAATTTAAGTGGGATAAAGTGCCTTGAGAAAATATATCAGAGGAATGTCCAGTTCAACATTAGTGACTTTGATATCATGCATAATAGATTTTACTTCTGATGCAAGAGCAGGAGGATCATCATTTTGTAATTCAAGGGTGAATAATCTAATCATGAGTTGAACAACTTCAAGTGTAGAGTGTGATTCATAGAGTTCCTTAAGTTTTTGTAAGGCTTCGAAAGCATTTGAAAATGGTGAAATATGGTGACTCGCCTCTTCATTTACTGATGCTACAAATCAATGCATAAGCCTTTCTTTTCTTATTTTCCAAAATGGTGAATTCCTTGTCTAATGATCTGAATTGGATCCATAAAGAATGATAAATAGAGCCATGGTTGTACCAGGTCGAGACAAACTTCAAAGAATTTAAAGAAATGATCAAAACCACCTCTAAACGAGTGGCAGTGGTAGCTAGCATGGAACGACGAGGACCTCAGTCAAAGTGCACTGACTGAGGCCCATGGAGACTGCAAGGGAGGTGAAATTAGCCCGTGGGAGCCTTGGATGAGGAAACAGAGGGATTTTTTGATGCACGATTAGTGCTAATCATACATTTCTAGGTGAAAACCCTCAAGCACTCGGTCGCGTGGGAGCCGAGAAAACCATGGGATGAAAGGCTAAGAGCTAAAGGCGGGACCCGCTCCAAAACCGGTGGTATTGATCGAGGGCATCCATGGGTGGTACGCAGCCTTGATGGAAAATGAGCGATTCCACTCAACACTCGATGCATGGAAAGCAAAGGGGAGAGAAAACTGCCACTCATCACGTGCTAACGGTCGAGATAGTCAATTGTGTGGGACGAGTGAATGGCATCAGATCTGGGGGCTCGAGATCTAATTGCTGAGATCGCGCCTGATGGAGAAGATGAAATTGATAGGGGATTAAGCCATGACATGAAAGAATTTTAAGTCCAAATTGACTACTATAGTGGAAAATGACTCATTCCATAACATAACTAAAGAAACAAACCGATGAGGCAATTTGGCGAAGTTCGCAGGAGGACAAGTGGCCATCCCTGAGAGTCTGATGATGACGTTGAGAACAGGGAACTCCAAGCGCAGCTATAATTAGGGGATCCAATGGAGGCGAAAGAGGAAGCGAACTGCCATGAGCTCGAATGGCTTTAAAGCCATGTACAAACTAGACAGAGGATAGGGGAGTCGGGAACTGAAGGAAGGAACACTGAAGACAAAAGATAGAGAAGAGAAGAAATAGTAAGGCAAAAAGAAAAAAGAGGACAAAGGGCTAAGCTAATCAAAGGTAGCGTCAAGCACCAAAGAGCTTGAGAGATTCAAGCCATCCCTAAGAGGATCTGTCAGACCGAAGAGGTCGAAGAGCTGGAAATGAAAAGAGTCTCTGTACTTTAGTGGTTTGAGGAATCCAAGAACTACCCTGCCAAGCCAATCTGTTTAGGAGACTTAGATTGAGCTCCTTCATTGTAATTCTTTGCTTCAAGACACAATAAAATAAGCCACCATTGAGAGCTGGACTGGAGATGTAGCCCTGGAGGATAGGGTTAACTCATAGGGTGAACTCCTTATTAATTTCTTGTGTTCTTGTATTTTCTTACTGTATTTCTCTATTGTTTTCCCTTTCAAGTGTCTCTGTATTCGCAATTTGATCGATCTATTTCTTAAATAACATAGACACACACCAGCACATGAGTCTGTAATACCTTCATTTAATAAATCTTTAACTGAGGTCACTTATAGGGTGATTATCAGATCAAGTGGTATCAGAGCTCTAGGTTGTAAGGTTGGACAATCCTGTGTTGGTTTAGCTGTTGAATGCTCACTAGATCAAAGCTCAAATTAGGAGGAGAGTTGGTCGAAACTAATCCTAAAATTGGGAGAGTCTGTCCTCGGAAGACAATGTCAGAGGAAGGTTTTGTGGGGCTAGACCCGCAATTCATAGAAAGTTTCCTAGCTGTAAAGTCTATGGTAGAAGTAATGTATCGAGACTTTAGAAAGCATAAGGATGAAGATTCATCAAGTTCTAAACAAGATAAAGAATAAGAAGAATCTCATAACCGTGACCACTCAAAAGGAAAAGGGAAAGAGGAAAGCTTTCTCATACCTCCTAATAACCCTGTTCATAATAAGAAAACATCTTTGATTAAGCTACATGTTAAATTTGACTTGCCCATATATGACGGAGAGATAAATGCTGAAAAGTTGGACAATTGGATTAGACAAATTGATGTGTATTGCAGACTACAGAACATCGATTTAGACAAGAGAAAAATTCAGCTACCAAGCCTATGCCTAGGAGGCACTACCTTGGTTTGGTGGGAAGGAAAAACCCAAGCTGACATTAAAGGACATGGTAAGACTATCTCTGTCTAGAGTGACTTTGTTTCTGCAATCAAGAAGTAGTTCTATCCATTGGCCTACATGCAACAAGCCATGATGAGTTGGCAAACTCTTTGGCAGTTGAAAGGGCAAAGTGTGCAAGGGTACACTCAAGAATTTAGAAATACAACATTGATTCTAGGGATCCCATTAGACTCACTAAAGACTCTTTTGAAGTGCAATGGTGGTCTACACAACTACATGAGGCATACCATCCTCATGTTTAAGCCCACTAGTATAGATGAGGTATCTGTACAAGCTACTCATCTAGAAGCTAGAGGAAACAATGGAAATCCAGAAGTTGGGGGACCATCCCAACCCACTGCAAGCAAGAGCAAGGAGAAAATAAAGTAGAAGTGGAAAGCAAGGAACGCAAACACTGCATAAAAAAGAAAAGCTTCATGCACTCACTGTAAAAAGGATGGGCATGATGATGAGCACTGTTGGATTCTGCATCTAGAGCTAAGACCTAAGAAGTTCGAGGGAAAGAAGAAGAAGAATGCTACAACTATTCAGAAAGATTTCGGGTCAGACTCGGAAGATGAAACAATCATTGCAGCCATAGGTATAAAAGGTAAGAATTCTGAAGCATCTACTAGTAATTCTACTCAAACTATTATTGATGAAGAACATGAGAGAAGAAGACATGAGCTTTTCCATATTCAAGTTATTTCCAAACATCAAAAGATGGATATCTTGTTTGATAGTGGCTCACAAGTAAATTTGATTTCTGAAGCAATTATAAAGAAATTGGGATTAGCAACTACACCTCACAAGAAACCCTACCGATTAGGATAGTTGAATGATAAAGCACAACTACAAGTGACTAGACAATGCAAACTCAAGTTTTCTTTTGGGTCAGCACTTGTAGATGAGGTTGAGTTATACATAATTCCTTTGGATGTATGTGGAATTGTTTTAGGAAGTCCTTACTTGTATGATAGAAAAGCTATTTTCTATAGAGCTGAGAACAAGTATCTACTTGTTAAAAATGGAATCAAATACTTCGCAAGAGCTCACAAGCTCAAGAATAATTATACTCTCATAAACTCAAGGCAGATGAATAGAATGATAAATTCATGCAAACAATTCTTACTAATGGTTGTAAAGGAAAAAAACCTGATCAAACCAATGTATTTAAGGGTTGTAATGCTAAGCAACAAGCTGATATAGAAAAGATTGTTTTAGAGTATGATGTCCTGTTTCAAGAACCTAAAGGTCTGCCACCCAAAAAGGAAATAATACATGATATTATTTTGCAACAAGATGTTCCATTTCCTAACATTGGAATGTATAGGTTGTTTGATTTAGAGAATGTTGAATCAAGAAGCATGTGTAGGAGTTGCTCGAGAAGGGGTTCATCAGGCCTAGCACATCACCATGTGGGTCACCAATTGTTTTGGTGAGAAAGAAAGATGGCTTGTGGAGAATGTGCATTGACTACCAAGCATTGAATAAGATAACAATAAAAAATAGTTATCCCCTTCCTCACATAGATGATATTTTAGATCAGTTAAAGGAAGTTGTTTATTTCACCAAGCTAGATTTGCACAGTGGATACCATCAGGTCAGAGTTGCACAACAAGATGCATGGAAGACTGCTTTCAAATCAAAGCAGGGATTGTACGAGTGGTTTGTTATGCCTTTTGGCTTGACCCATGCTCCTACTACTTTTATGAGATTAATGAATGATCTACTCAGACCTTTTCTTGATGATTTTGTTATTGTGTATCTCGATGACATTCTAATTTTTAGTAAAACATGGGAGGAACACTTAAAGCATGTTAAGAAGACATTAGATGTTTTGAAAAGAGAAAAAAATTATGTTAAACTCTCCAAATGTGAATTTGGAAAACCTTTCTAAATTATTTGGGTCACATAGTAGGGGGTGGTGAATTGAAAATAGATCCCTCTAAAGTGGCAGTCATTGTAAACTGGCATAAATGCAAGTCTACTACAAAACTAAGAAGCTTCTTAGGAGTAGCACAACATTGGAGGAATTTTATTTCTAACTTTTCCTCAATTGCAGCTCCCTTACATGCTTTGACAGGATTGAACAAGGTGTTTCAGTGGGGAGGCAAACATTAGAAAGCCTTTAACACCTTGAAAGAAAAGATTAGTACAGTACCTGTACTAGCACTGCCTGATCTACAAAGACCATTTGAGATCCAAACAGATGCTAGTGACCATGCCATGGGAGCAGTGTTGACACAGCACGGTAAACCCATCTGTTATCATTCTGAGACTTTTAATTCTGTAGTAGTTAACTATCCTACATATGATAAATAATTGTATGCATTAGCTCAGAGTGTGAAAAAGTGGAAACATTACTTAATGCGAAAAGAGACAGTAATACATACTGATCATCAACCACTTCAATATCTACACACCCAAACTAAGTTGCAACAATCAAGACATTACAGGTGGATGGGTTTTATACAACAGTGTCATTTAGTCATCAGATATAAAAAGGGCATACATAACAAAATTGAAGACATGTTATCTAGAACCATTATAAATGCACCTACTATACTTAAGCATAATTCTATACTACATGAAAGCTACATTGAACAATATTCTCAAGATATAGACTTTAAAGATGTATCTGCAACTTTGAGTCCAGGCAAAAGAGTAGAAGAATTGGATTATCATGTAAATAACTCACTCTTATATCATTGTGGGAAACTCTGCATTGCACAAACAGAGAGAGCAAAGATAGTTAGAGAGGCACACACTTCTCTAGTATGAGGTCACTTTGGGGTAAGTGAAATAGGTGCACAATTCCAAATATTTTGTTATTGGCCGAAAATGAAGGAGACAGTTTCTAGATATGTGGGTATGTGTGCCAAAAGCAAGCCCAGCAATAGAAAACTAGGCTTGTACACTCCATTACCACTTCCTTCTCACCGTTGGGAATGTGTTTCCATGGTTTTTTTTGTGGAACTACCTAAGTATTGAAAGGGTCATGATTATCTGTATGTGGTTGTGGACAGGTTCAGCAAAATGTGCATTTTGATACCTTGTAATAAACAAATTATAGCCGAACAAATTGTAAAACTATTCTTTGAACATGTCTAGGTTCATTTTGGATTAACCACTTCTATTATATCTTATTGAGACACCCAATTTGTGGGGACGCTTTGGTCAAGTCTGTGGGAGCTGATGAACACCCAACTAAAGAAAAGCACAACTTTCCTGTGCTTTTCATCCACAAACCAATGGCCAGACAGAAGTTGTTAACAGGTCAGTGATCCAATTACTCAGAGGATATTGCAGCAAACATCCTAAGCTTTGGGATGAACATTTGTGTTATGTGCAACATGATTATAACAAAGAAAAACACTCTTCTACACAGAGATCTCCTTTTGAGACTAGTTTTGGTTTCATACCAAGGTCTCCTTTCGATTTTGTCTTTGGTAAAGATACCATGGTTGATGGACATAGTGATGTGGATGTTACGCAGTAATTTGTCATCGTTGGTCACCGTCCTTGTTACCCCCACTGTCACACATTGGAGGACACATTTACGGACCTGTGACCAGTGACACAACTTGAAAACACTTGCATTGAG
>APFE030873127.1:82261-97519 GCA_000404065.3 Pinus taeda
CCCCCAGGCGGTAACTGACTGCCTTGAGGTTGACCTGACATCATGAGAATTTCTTCAGCACTCAACTGACTACTGCCACTACTTCCAGTTAACAACTTCTGTTCGTAGGGATGAGGATGCTCCTGAAAAAGTACCATAAATGGACTGATACCCAACGGGAACAGACGGACCGCCGTATAAATAGGTGTTTGGAGATGACGGACTTGACATATATGCAGGAGGAGTAAAACCTCTAGGTGGAAAAGGAAAACGAGGTGGAGAAAAACTGACTGAGTTGTCCAAAAAATTGGTCAACGAAAGATACCAAGTAGTAGCTCGAGGGGGACTGTAAAATATAGAGTCACGCTCTCTGAGATCGAGAGCAGGTATATCTTCTTCAAGATAAGAAGTGCCTAGATCTTCTTCTGGGGCGGGTTCTTCAATAGAAATCAAACTAGAAGGGAGATTTTCGGTGATAACTCTTTCTACCTTAGGTGAACCAGGAACACTAGAAGTTGGAGTAACGGGTTCGGATATTTGAGGTTCTTCACCTATATCCCCGGCAGATGTAACACTACCAGTAAGTTCGGAAACCTCAATAGCTTCAGGATCGTATCCTATTTCTAGACCTTGGTAATCCGGATGAAATACCAATGAAGACTCTCCTTCTTCAGGTGAAAGTATTCTACTGCCACCAGGAGTGACAAGGAATTTTAATCCTTCGTAATAAGGCTGGTCCTCTCCAGGAGGGTCACCCCGTGCTCTACGGGCTCGCCTCAATATATAGGCCAGACTAACAAATTCAGGAGACTCGCCCCGAAGTCTACGGGAGAGTCTCGGTGATTCAGCCACAGCTAAAAACTTTAACTACTACACACGAAAACAAAGTAAAATCTCAAGAAAAACACCTAAAGTTGCTAAAGAACCAATCAATTTTGAAACATACGCCTAAAGAATCTAGGGTGGCAAACCAAGCACAAACAGTAGCTTCCGGACCAAAAACACTAGTTGGTGATGAAATCCAACCTCGTAGGATTCAATACAGAAATAGTGGGTGGAACAGTTAACCCGACAACCTGCTTAATGAATAGATTGTACCAAGTTCCTCCACTTTAACCGTCTCGAGTGAAGTGAACCCCCCAGAAAATCCAAGTGAGTCTAGCCGACGTCTCCTCCAAGTACAGTGGGATCTTCCCACCACCGTCACCTTGGGTAGAATCCTAAGGTTATGGCCACTAAGGTCACCAACAACAACAAATACACCTGGGGGAACAGTCTACACTCCAACAGCACGCAAGGGCAGAGTAACAAGCTCAATCCCCTTACCGGTTCCTTGACAATGGTCAATCCAAGGTTAACCGATAAGTGATCCCCTAGCTCCTCAACAATAATCTGAGGTTTACCGTTTGTAATACGTGCGTGTCTGGCGTCGTTCCCAACGAGGGAGGATTGATCCCCTCACTGGTTCGGACACGAGCTCGTGCTTCTCCTTTAAGAAGAGCTTTCCAGAGTATAAATGCAACAGTTGGATTTATCCTATCACAAGATAAGCTACTTGTTTGTTTTTGCTGTCTTGGAGAGTTAATTACTCTCCTACTCCAAGACACTAGCCTGATCTATGTTGGTGTTTCAGAGCCCTAGAAATGTAAAAATTACTAGATGAATTTTAATTAAGCGCTGTGTTATTAAGGCTGTTATTACTCAAATGGGTAAATGGATATGAAACTAATGGTGTTATGACCCGACTCAACTGAATGCAATCAAATATGATAATGTAATCTTTTCAATTCGATGAATCCTAACTAAAGTAAGGAGAGAGTTTCTATTCACTTCCAACAATGCAAAAAATTGATCACTAAGAGAAAATATAACAAATTCTCTAATGCACTAATTTCATCAAGAAAAACTAATGCAAATCAATTCCAAAACATTTTTTTTGTGTAAATTCAAATCAAAGAAAACTGATCTAAATCTATGATTGATTTTTTAGAATGTAAACTATGCAATTGTAATCTACGCACAATTCACTTGAAAAGTATGCAAATGTAATCTATGCACAATTCACATTCATATTCTGAAAATGAGAACTAACTATGCAAATGTGATCTATGCAAGAGAATTCTCAAACACAAGATGATTCTAATGTAATCTAAGAACCAATCAAGTGCAAGTCAAGAAAATTGGGTGAGAGTTCCAAAGATCAAAAAAATAAAAACACTCAAAGGCGAAAAGACTAAGACAAACCTCCAAGTAATGACCAAAGGAAATCAAATTAATAATTTCTCAAAAAAGAGTCTCAAAACACCCAATTAACTTAATGAAGATTGATGAGATGAAGAATTTGCTGAAAGAAATTCATAAACAAGGCTTTTTGACAGGATATATGCAGATCTGGGCATAGACTAAAAACAATAAAAAGAACCTAAACTAAACTGGACGAAAAGATTTTAAGATTTTCAAAAATTTTGACAGGGTCTGCAGGCCCCCAGTGAAACCAGGTGCGGTACCGCTCTGTGCAATAAAGTAACAGTGCGGACAGGTCCGCACTGTAACTCAAACAGAATGTGCGGTCCTCGTAAAAATTTCTAAAAACTAAAAAATCAATCCAGGACTAACAAACTACCCAATCCCACACACATCAAGCAAAAACCAGAAACAAAAAATCAAGTTTCTCGAATCAAAGATAAAGGAAAATTAAGCAATCAAATCCCGTCCCCAGCGGAGTTGCCAATTTGTTATGTGGATAAATCATTCTTACGAACAAGGCCGATCTCCCTAGTATCAAATGATATCTAACAACAAGCAGCACAAGCAAATCTACTTTTCTCTAAACATGTTTCAATTCATAAATGAAAACTAAGAGGTGTAATAGACCCTACCTCGGTCCAATGCTTGTTTGTGGCATCTTTGTTCCAATAGCTTCAAGCAGCTCCCTTTTAATAACCTGCATACATAAACAAACACACATCAAAGAACACTTGCATAGATAATATAATAAAACTTGTTCATTATGAAGATCAAGGAGCTCATAAAATAAACCATTAGAGACAGTTCATTGAGAAAAATAAACTTGATTGTATTAACTTTATGAATAAAAGAACCTTACAACCTTTGCCTTGATATTGCACAAGCTCTTTCCAGGGTCCAGCAGCAATCTCCTCTACTTTGACAAGCCTCACTCACTTCCCAAATGAAATGAAAGGTATGTGATCTCTCCTCTCACAAGCTCAAAAAGGAAGCCTAGTTTTCAGCAACATTTACCCTCAAGAATCTTCAGCTTTCAACCTCTCCTACAACCAGCCCAATGTATGAATTTATAGTGCAATGGAGGAAGTTGCAGGTCCACCATTGAAGGGATAAGTTCCTCCTTCAATGGGATAAGCACCTCATATCATGGAGTTAGCTCCCTTAGTTATGGAATGGATGAACCAAGGTGGAGCAGACTTGCGAGCGTAATATTCCTTCTAGAAGCGTCCAGAAGTGACCCAAGGTGAGTTTTTAAGAGTGAACTCACGCCTTTTTAACTTTTACAGGGGTTTGCACCCATCACTTAACAGACAAAGCGGCCAGGTTCGAGGGGACATGACCATTGAGTGTGGTACCATAGGCAATGCTAGGAGAAAGTGTGAAACCAGGATTTAATATATTTTTAAGGTCTTTCTCCCATTTTCAAGGCTTGACATGAAGAGTTGAGGCTTAAGACTTGCAAAGGAGGTATGTATGCGTGGTGATGGACTCACACAAACTGTAGAAAGTCATGGTGACAATTTTTTGTGTAACAGAATCCTACTTGATAAGTTGTCTTTTGATCTACTTGTTAAAGGTATAAAAATGATGTGTTTACAGACGTAACAGAATACATGTTAGTTGTGTTCATAGATGTGACAGAATGCATGACAGTTTAGAAGATTTAGTTTAGAGGAATGATAAAGTTAGAATTTCAAGAACTATACGTGGGTTCTATTAAACCAAGTCGCATATGCACGCGAGTTTAGTGAAGAAAAGTAGTGTATGGATTTTGCACCATGGTATTCTAAATACCAGGTGTTCTTACTATGGTATTGTCCCATAGTAATGAGCGCGACAAAGAATATTAATCTCGTCAAATAATACCATCGACATAACTATGGTTTTGACTTGAGGTATTGAAAAAGGCTAAAACTATATAAGGATGTGAAGATCAAAGTGTGTGAGTGTGCAAGCGATGAAAATCTTATGAAGAGTTAGATCAAAATAAAATATACATGTTATGGGTTTTTGATGCTTTGCTTGATCTAAACTAAGTATGCACCTAAGAGTTTGATGATGGAGAAGATCCAATAGATCTGAAATAATTATGCACTAATAAATAAAATGATGGATTAGGATCATTAGACCTGAAATGACTTTTCATGTATGACCTTCTCATGATCAAAGTATTGACGCATGTTTTATCTCTAAATATTATGATCTAGGTCTTTCTGAAGTTCTGAAAAGCTGCAAAATTTTAGGTCAAAATTTGCAGATCTATACATTGGTTGGTATTAGGAAAAGCGTGTATACATGCGAGTTGGCCTCTACAAAGTAGCATATACAAAGTAAGGGTTAATGTTCATAAATGATTGATAAATATGATCAGTGTTGTTACTTCTCTGTTGTTTTTCAATAATGTCCTCATGATTGATCTGGGTTAAATGATCATATCTAAAGTAGATCTGATTGAATGATGAAGTTGAATGTGGTTATGAATAGTGTTAATTTTACTTGCTAATTGTGATTGAAGATCAGAAACAGTTCTTTGATTTTTTCAGAATGTTGCAATAGATCTAAGTATGGTTTAGGGTTCTTTTAAGAAATGCAGTAGTCAAGTTTTTAGTTTTTAGTATTTTAAGATCTGTATGTCGGTTTCTCTACTGAAAAGCGTGTATGCATGCAGGTTTCCTTAAGTGAAGTAGCGTATGCATTTTGGTATTTGAATGATCATGATTGCAGTTGATTCTGTGTGATGATGCAACATTCTTAGTTCAATTTTGTGTATTGGTTACAGTGATATGACTGTTCTAGTTAATTGGTTGAGTTTTGATTAAGTGTCAATTAATTGGGTTTTCAGTGATTGATTTAGTTGTGTCAAAGAATGATGTCAGAATTTTCAGTGATTGGTTGATTCAGAGATTGATGATTGGGTTTTAATTATGTTAGAGATTGATGATTTGTGTTTCAATTATGTCATAGATTGATGATTGAGTTTTGATTGAATGATTCAATTGTGTCAGAGATAAATGATAGTGTTACAGTGATGAGATACATTTTTATTTTTGATATTGAGCTTAGGTGTTGATAATGGGTCTATTTTGAAAATTTGATGAAACGTGGCCTACAAGTTATGATGTGTTGAAGCATGTGGATCCAGTGTGAAAATTCATGAAACATGGTCAATGGAGGATGCTGAGGGTTGGAGCTTTCAGTGAGGAAGTCAAAGCTTCCTGCCAGTAGTAGCTGGTGATCAGATCAGGGGGTTGGAGCTCCCTTCCAGTAGCAGCTGGAAAAAGGGTGAAAGTTGTAGCCTTTTACAGGTTGGTGCCTGTGTACTAGTACAATTTTATGCCAATACAAGAACCAGAGGGTTGGAGCTCCCTTCCAGTAGGAGTTGGAGAAAAAATGAAGGTTGTAGCCTTTTGTAGGTGGGTAACTACGTACTGGTATGAGTCTGCACCAGTAAAAGATTGTAAAAATATTATCTTTATATTAAAGAAGATAGAGACAACAGCAGCAGGTGGTTTTTTCTCACATTGGGTTTCCACCTTAAATCCTGGTGTTCATGTGTGATGGTTTATTTTTTTATTACAACACATGGTTACTGTTTATCTAATGTTTAATAAAGTAATGATGCACTCGCTGAAGACCAACATATGATGAATTAATTGAATCATAAGTTCATTGGATATATGCTAGTTGTCTTAATAACAGTCGCATACACACGCGGGTTCCTTTCAATAAAGTCGCTTATAGAAATCTAAATATGAAATGTAAAAATTTATTGATATGAAAACATTGATTCACCCCCCCCCCCAAGTATTTTTCCCAACAATGATCTTGATAGATCAAAAGGAATATCTCCAATACACATCTCAATAAAGTCATAGTGTTGAATTCAGTGACAAGTTTGGGCTCACAACACAGTGCACAATTCGAATGAACAATACTCATATGACATCACTGTCTCGGTGTAGTGTTACAACGATATACTTGTCACAATTCTGAATCTTGTAGCATGATGCTTGAATCAAAGCATGAATTTGCTGATGCTGAAGTATAATAAGGTCCACTTGTCGAATGGTAGTATCACAATCATGTTAGCAATGTGTTTAGTATAGAAGGAGTCAAAAGAACTAAGAAGATGAATTAGGAATAAAGATTATTTCAAGATCATAAAGCAGTTTTGGTGATTACAAGATCACAAAAGTTATGATGCCAGAAGGTCTCCAAAGAAGTTTTGGTAAAAGGATACTAGTGGTTCATGATGGGAAGCTCAAGCAAAAGAAGCATCAAGGTGAATATCTCCTCTTTGCATGCCAAGTAAGTATCTTTCATGTTTTTGGTTTAATAACTTTGTTTTTCAAGGAAATATAAATATCGAAGGATAGTCATATTCCTCTTGAAAAAAGTCCTTGCATAAAATAAGGAGGATTGTCATAATCCTCATAGAAAAGAGAAATCATTGATGTCTATGGAAAGGTCTCTAAAGGTCAAACAATGCTTGAATGTATCAAGAGACTCATAGGAATCATATAAAATCACTCAAAGGTCCTCACATGCTAAAAGAGGAGACATAAAGAGAGATATATGAAATTATAGAAGATATATTCTCTGAAACTATAGTAAAGAAGGTCGCATCACTTAGATCAATACAAAATATTAGTCCTCAAGCAAAGAAAGAAAGAATAAGTATAGCTAAGATTCAATGTTATAGAAAGATTTTGGAAGATCATATCACTAAAAGATGGAGGAAGCTGAATAAAAGGGCCAAGGAAAGAGGGAGTAACAAATCTCTCCTATGAGTAAGATAGTATCCCTCACAAAAAGGGTCCTATCATAATCTCCTAAATCTTGCGCTATAAGATATGACAATGATAATAAGATGTATTGTGGCATCATGGAAGCATTAGAAACAAGAGCTCATTATATCACCATGGGAATCATGAAAGACAAAATCCACAACAGATAAACATGTAGGATATAGCTCTTGGGAACCTTAGTGGACATTTAAGGAAGGGAAGAAGTCATCTAAGACAAGGCTCATCATACATCAAGTCAAAAAGGAAACATCTGCCAGTTGGGGATATACAAGATCCTCAAAATTCTTTGACAGAATCCTCATCAAAGATTTCACTAATCTAGAAAGGAAGTAAGTGTTTCAACATGAACTCCAACTTATGGAATCCATGAGATGATGATGTGATGACATAACTCATATCAAGGGATCAAAGATCTCTTCAATCAAGAAAGTTTCTATAAGAAGCCTCAATGACCTGAAGGTAAAATAATGTATGTATGCTTGTGTTTAATATTATAATGACATGTCATATGATTGCAGGTAGCATGGATCATTTATTCTATCTTATGAAGCATGATCAAGAGAAAGAATATCTCCTCCTCTAAAAGGATACAGGAAGGCATAAGTCACACTAGATGAAATCAACATAATATGTCCTCATTTGAAGTATGAGGTGGTTTACTACAATGAAGAAACTCTGATTAAAATCTACTAAGAATGGAATGTGTGGGGAAGGAAGAGATCATGAGATATGCAACCCTGATGAAGGCGATCAACATCCAAAGATCAAGAAGAATAGACTAGAAAATCTCACAAAAAGATATTTTTTCTCCGATGGAAAAGATGAAGACTCTTGACAATGGATATCTTTGGGAGATGTGTCAACATGTATGCAGGATGTTGATACCTACAAAAAGATTTCATGATAATGATCCATCTCATAAGGTATGATTTGATGTAATATGATGTTTTTATTTCTTGAATAATATCTTGATAATGCAAGGCTATTCGAACAAGAATTGTAAATACAAGTACAACTAGCATTCATGTGATGGATGGAAGAAGCATGATGAGAAAAAAGTAGTCATATAAAGAAGGTTCCAGATATGAAGAAGGCCACTTTCCATGAAGAAAGGAATGACATGACGAACTAAGGAGGAAAGTGATTGATGGTTTTTTCCCTACGAGGAAGAATCTCAACTAACTTTCATGACATCAAGGAGAAAATTTGATCAAGCAGTTGAAGGACCCATGAAGAAGAAGTTGTTGATGTATGGAAGAGTCCCTAGCTAAAAGGGAGCTCTGGCTGGTCCCTAATCAAGAGGGAGCTTGGATTAGATCACCCTTGATTACAAAGGAATGATATTTGTGTTTTTCTATTTCATGTGTCATGCATTAAACCATGACTAACAACCATAAGTCTAGGTGAAGGCCATGAATAGAAATGTAGACACATTATAGACACAACATTCTTGTCTTCACCTGGGAAGAAATAATCGAGGATTGGGTAACCATCTGGCATCTGGTGCTCTTTGAGGATGTTTAGGACATCCAAGATAATAGTAGGCAAGAGGGATGATATTCTTTGAGGGCTGGGAACCCAAGATAAGAATAGTCCCAAAAGGTCATACTCAGTGAACACCCGGGTGGGTATGTACCTTGAGAGACAATGATGAAGGTGTCTATAGTCATTTGTCTCGCCATCATTGTAGCTCATGATTTTGTGAAGAGATGGAGTTGTTAGTCAAGGCCTTGCACTGTGACAATGTAGGATGATATGATGCTATAAAAATGGGTTATCGATTCGATTCTTCTTGTGAGAAATTATTTAGATTGAGAATAACCAAGTACCATTATAAATACCTCCCTAGTTAAGAGGGAGTGTTGAAGAAAATGTAACTAGGTTCAGAATTTATACATGTAATTTTGATATTTGTACTTGTAAAGAAAATAAATATTATTCTTGAGAATTATAAGAATCGGTTTCTTGCTCATTCCATAGGTCTAGGAAAGTCAAAGAGTCAAAGAGATCTTCATGATCATTTATGAAATTTATATGACTCAACTTAAAGTCAAGAAAAAACCCTCCAAAACCAGCACAATCCTCTTGAAGACAAGCAAGCAAAATGATGAAAAGAACAATCAAGTCATCTAGCAAAATTGACATAAAGAATAGACACGTCGTCTCAAATGAAGTGACACAATAATTCATTAATTCATGTCAGCTATCATGCATGGACATACACCTATAAATCGACAACCAGGGTCACTGCAAAAGAACACATAAGTATCTTGCATCTCTATGAAGAAACTCGGATGCGTACAGGTCTAGACTTGGCATATTTTTAACAAGCACTCTCTCAGATAAGCACAATAGATATACCATGTCGGGCTCACCTAAAATCTTGCTAAGAAGTCTCAGTCTCCTCCTTGTTACAAGTCTCATTGCATTACTGATGTAGTATACTCCTTAGTGAAAAAGAGATGACATGAATTTCGATGTCATAATAAGTGTAGTTACAAGTATACACCTTCGGCAAGAAGGATCCCTATCAAAATTTGTCTTGACCTTCATATATCAAAAGCACAGTCACGATTTTGATGATCATTGTCTCACTATTTCGGAATATTCATGGTAAAGAGGATCTTTTTGATATTGGTGTGATGTAGCAGCAATGATGCTCATAGTTATCACGAGTCTCTCAGTGGAAGCACGGTAATGTTGCAACATTAATGAATGTCTTCACAATGCAATGGTGATGATGATCTCAACGATACAACTAAGAGGATTGGTGCCTTGGTCTTGGAGTGGCTCAGTCATCCAAGGGTTATGGTCTTGGCATTCGTCAATTGGAATCTCTATAAGAATAATTTTGCACGGGTTTTCCTCTCCAAGAGGGAGAGTTTTTTGTTGGACATAATATTGAGGGGGGGGCTGAATCAATATTAGCAAATCACTAACTTTTTCATTTTCATACTTAGATACATATACGCTACTTCAATTAAGGGAACCCGTGTGTATACGCAACTATGTTTAATGCAACTAGCGTATATCCAGTAAACTTATGATTCAGTTAATCCATTATATGTTCATCTTTAATCAGTGCATCAGAACTTCATTAATCATATGAATAGTAAACAAGTGTAGTAACACAAAACATATCATCACACATAAGAAGCACAAATGAACACCATGATATAAAGTGGAAACCCAATGCGGGACAAAAACCACTTGCTACTATTTTCTTTAATATAAGAAAAACCTGTTTACAATATTGTACTAGTGCAGAATCATACCAGTACGGAAGCACCCACCTACAGAAGGCTACAACCTTCTCTCATTCTCCATTTTCTACTGGAAGGGAGCTACAACCCCCTTAGCTCTTGTACTAGCCGATCTGTTGACTAGTATGTAGGCGCCGACCTACTCAAGGCTCCAACCTTCACTCATTTTCCAGCTGCTACTGGAAGGGAGCTCCAACCCCCTGTCTCTTGTACTGACCAATATGTTTACCAGCACGTAGGTGTTGGCCTACAGAAGGCTGCAACCCTCTCTTTTCTTCCAGGGACCATGTTTCATAAATTTTCAGACTATATCCATCAATAACCACATCATCAATCTCTGAATCACTCAATAACTGAAACGTTGAAACCCTGTCATCAACACAGTCACCAGAACATAGAGCAGAACCCAGAACTCTGTAACAACAACCAGATCCAATCTCCAACTTCAAATATTATACTTCAAACAGTATACGCAACTCTGATGAGCCGAAACTGCATGTATATGCGCTTTTACCAAAGTGACCCACGTACACATCTGCAACTATTAACTCAGAACTTTGTAGTTATACCAGACATCAGTCATACCCAGATCATAACATTTATACAATAAAACATGCGTCAATAATTCAGATCTAGTCTATCCATGATCAAACCACATAATAATAATACATTCCAAGCCTTATGATCTCAATCCATCATCCATCTTCAACTGCATAGGTGCATCCTTGGTCCAAATCAAGTAAAGCTTCACAAACCCATAACTTGCATACTAGATCTCACACTTCATCAAATATTCAATACTTGCCCACTTGCCCTCTTGGCCTAATGATCTTCTCCTTATATAGGTTTAGGCCTGTCTCAATACCATGGTCCAAAACCACGTAGAACCAATACCTTGGACCCAATACCTGGGGTCAATACCATGGACCAAATACCACGGATCAAAACTTAGTTCTCCAACATGTGCGCGCCTTTTCTTGCATGAAAGTGCGTGTATACGCATACGCGCCTTTTGTTCTGCTAACCCGTGTGTATACCCACTTTCATCAAGGTTAACCTGCATATACCTCTCTCTGATCATTAATTCTTTGCTCTTGACCTGCTGCACTATGATCTGTCATCTGAGTGAGTTGCCATGAAGGACAACACCTGTATCATACTTCTGAGTGAGTTGCCATCAAGGACAACACCTGTATCATACCTCTGAGTGAGTTGCCATCAAGGACAACACCTATATCATAATGCCAATAGTCTCCCCCTTTGGACTTGATGGCAACAACCACACCAAGTCACTCTCCCCCTTTGACATCAAGGGCAAAGGGCAGACCAAGATATTCTCTTCCTTGATATACATTCTATTGTCCATACTCCCCCTGAGTGCATGCTGAAATCTCTGATTGAGCTCCCCCTTTGTACATGCCAAGATGTACCAATCTGTCCATGCTCCCTCTGAGCACATGCAAGGTCTGCAAAAGCATAACATGTCTCTATACATACATTGCCAATGACCTTCTTAAAGATTCATACATACATCAATCTCCCAACCAAGTGGGAATACACCATTTTTTACTCATCCACCCAACCAAGTGGGGATATACCAAATGTTTATACATGACTCAAAAACAAGAAATGTTACATCATCCATCCCATGCATAGTGGGGTAATAAAATACATCATATGACTCACAAAGAGAAAGGACCTAAACAAGACCATGATAGTTATCCGCAACTATCATACACCATATGATCAACACCATAAGCATCTATCACTAGCATCCAGACCTATAATCTGCAATCCATTCTCTTGGTCAATCAACAATCAGTAGCAAGATGTGTCAATAAGCATCATCACCATAATGCCAACAATGAGTTATTCGAAGCATATGCTTCCCCTAAACTTGTCAGACCCATATCAGACTCTTTTCATCCTGAGTTTGGCCTACTGTTTTTCTTCAAACCAATATATACGCGACTGTATCCATAGAAAACAGTGTATGTACGTGGATTCTCTTCATGAAACTTGTGCATGAGATTCAGAACACTGATGTTCCACATTTTCAGCTTCCTCCGAGTCTGTCATGTCTGTATACTCTGCTATGCCACATCTTTCTGGCTATACTTCCTTTTTCTTCCATATCTTCAATTGTGATGATGTTTTCTCCTTTGGTATGGTGCCCAAATTCTTCTCCCGCATTCCTTTGCTATATGTCCAAGCTTGTTACATGCATAACATCTTATATGTTTCATATTCCTTCTGTAATAGTCAACAGCTTTGTGACCAAACATATTGCAAGAAAAACAATACCCCTTAAAGTACCTGGAATGTGATGATCTTTCTATGTGATGGTCTTGAACCATTCTACTTCTACATCTGGCTGCAACATGTCCAAAATTATGACATACATAAAATTCAACATTATTCATCAGAGAAAATAACTGACTATCACTTCCATAGTTTGGAGTAAAATATTTTCTTTGAAGAATTTCCTTCCTTGGTTGTTTATGGGGTTGTCTTCTCATCTCCTTGTTGATCATTTTAGATTTCTCATTAGAGTTCCTTGCCTCACTTTCTGAGCTAGTTCACCTTCAACAGATCCATAGAAACCAAGACCACTTTTGATAGCAGGCGACCTTTGACTACTAAGAATATCATCCAAAATCTTAGTATTGTCTTGAAATCATCAAGATATTTACCTCAACCTGATGTTGTTCTTCCTTTTCCAGACATTGCTTCTTCAAAATTTCTTCAGAGTTTCTTCCTTCTTCCACTTGTTGCCTTAGTTTGAGAATCTCTTTTTCTTGTTCTTCATTCAGCTCTTGCAGCATTTGACAAACTCTAAAGGCACATTCCAGTTGAGCTTTTAAGCTGATAATTTCTTCTTTGAGGGCACTCTTCCTTTTGCTAAATAGATCTTGTCGATCTATGATTTTATCTAATGCTTCATTTTCTTGTTCATCTTCAATATGAGGTGATTCAGAATCTGAATACTTGCTTCCACCTAATGGCAAGTTGTCCATGTTCCTTTGAGTTGTCTTCTTCTTTTGACACGCTTTCTTTCCCATTGTTCTACGAATCTCCTTCAAGCAATCAAGCTTCTACCAAAGGACCTCCTCTAATACCAATTGTTGGAAATAATATTGAGAGGGGGGGTGAATCAGTATTAGAAAATCGCTAAATTTTTCATTTTCATACTCAGTGATCTGGATTTAAATAGGAACGCAATAAAATAGAGAGATAACCATATACATAAATATGCAGCGGAAATAATGCTTCATTTCACTAATAGAAAATACCGAAATATGCTTACAACCAGAAATGGAAATAAACTAGCTAGGGCGATGGTAGCTTATCTCTGAGAAGAGATGTGGCGGCTACATGCCTCTAAACTGTTCCAAACTATGTCACAATGAGGCTCGAAGGCCTATTTATTGTTGAGAAACAATGGAAAACCCTTCACATTCCAAAACATAACCCTAGAAGATGAAACGCCAAATTGTGGACCCCGTTTTGCGTAAATTGGTACATCAATTTCCTGGGGTCGTAACTTTGGCATACGATCTCCGTTTGATGCGTATGATAGCTCGTTAGAAAGATCTATTCGAGAACTACCACTTTGAGAAGGGCAACATCGGTCCACAGACCCATGTTGCCCCCATATTTCCCAAAAAACATCGTTTAGGGCCTCAAAACG
This sequence comes from Pinus taeda, assembly GCA_000404065.3. Classification (NCBI taxonomy): domain Eukaryota; kingdom Viridiplantae; phylum Streptophyta; class Pinopsida; order Pinales; family Pinaceae; genus Pinus; species Pinus taeda. The sequence goes on from APFE030873127.1 coordinate 96,250, forward strand.
GCTCCGGAAGTTCAGGACCCGAAAAACTGCTAAAAATAGTAAATTGTGCTACAATTACGGAAACTGAAAAACTGAAAGAGACAGTTGCGGGGGTCCAAATGGGATTGGTGGGTGGCCACCAACATCCACCTGGATCATTCCTCGCCCCTTATGAAGCAATGGTCCCCATTGCGTTGAGTTCCTCCATCTGCTGAACTTGTCCTGCAATCTCTGATGTGTCCAGTAATGGTGGGAACCATGGTCGACGATGGTCCACATTGAACACTTGGTGCAGGTGAAGGAATGGAGGAATGATGTGCTCCAAAGAATTGTTGCCCGTAGCCTTGGTACTGCTGTAAGGACCTTGCCGGAGTGGTCTGAGCTTCTGATGGGTTCTGGTAAGGCGTTCTTTCTATCAATGCAACCAGACTTTGTTGCCCACCTGAAACTTGTGTGGTACCCCTATGGGTGAGGAGAAGTTGTTCCTGTGTTCTGTCATGACCGTATCCCTTTGCTGCTGCTGCTGCATGGAGGAACCCTTTTCGGGGGTCATGGATGTAGCAACGATCTTCCCCTTACTTTGGGAGTGAACCATACAGATGAATTTCCTGGTCTGTGATATGAGCTTGCTGCCTTTCTTAGCGGTGATCAAAGATGTGGCAGTAGGTGGGGCTACCTCCGGTATCCTGTATAATGAATTATTCAAAGAAATAATGAAAGCGCGAGGCCTTGACTCATACACAGCATGTCGCCTCCACAAGTATGGTTGGCCTAATAATACATCACAAACATCCAGAGGTGTAACATCACACAATACCTCGTCTGTGAATGGCTTGATGATGTAGGGAAGGCGGCACTGCTGGCGAACTTTGAGATCTCGTCCTTCATGAAGCCACCCGATACTGTATGGCTGTGGGTGTGGTGTAGTCGGTAGGCCCAACCGCTTCACGACCTCTGCTAAAATCAGGTTCTTTTGGCTGCCACTGTCGACAATGAATTGTAGCGGCGAACCCTTCACCCACATCTGTGATTGGAAAAGACGTTACCCCTCCTCTGGCTCTTCGGGCTCATTCTTCTGGATCTTGGCAGTGGCAATAGTGGCGCTGGGATCCGCATCAATGATCTGCTTCCCTTTGCCATTCCCCTTGTCAGGTTCTGGCTCAGGGTCAGAACATGCATCTTATTCGGAAGCCTTCAACTCGGCCACTAACGACTGCTTGGTCCGGCACTCACTTGTGTTATGAGTGGGACTCTTGTGGAACTCACACCACTTTCCTGTGTCCTTCTTCGG